>JAOYMZ010043324.1:0-14941 GCA_025802335.1 Pinguicula primuliflora | reverse complement strand
GTTTATTGGGTTTAGCCCTAGGGTTTATTGGGTTTAATTCTTGGGTTTAGGGGATAGGGTTTTAGATTTTTTCAGCGGCAAAGCCGCTGTAATATTAATTCTAAAATTATAAATTTGTAAGATTAATACATTTTTACAATTTATACTACCTAAAAGAGCCATTTTGAAAGGGCGTGCGCAGGAGGTGCCCCAAAGGGGTGCCGCATATCACTACTCCTTGGGCGACCTACCACCTAATCGGCATCCAAGAATTTTCGTAGAAAGTGAAGATCCAATTTGTTAATATTTTTTTATTTGTTAATAAAATTAAATATCATACAAAAAAAAAATTATGGATTCCGACGGCCCCCATTTCATCAGCCCCACATATTCTTATATTATTTTATATCTCTTATCCACAAGTCACGGAAATTTGGATTTCTAATATTAAATGTAACATTAATAATGGGTGTACATCATTTTTAATGTAAATAATTAATACAATTAATATTATATATACACGTGGAGTGAGTGATACACCGATAAAATATATGTGGTCCTAATTATAATGGTACATCTGCATATTCTATTAATTATACATAAGCACATATCATTATTGTAAATGTAACGAAAGTATGTGTATAATTGGTTGGTTATTATTCTTATTATTTTTTGTGTAGGATCGTGGATCCACTGTGGCTATCACTTGACCACGTCGATTGTGGCTCCGCCGTTGCTCAGCCTTCCGTTTGCCATGGCGTCGCTTGGTTGGTCTGCCGGAATTGTTAGCCTCACCGTGGCGGCGGTGGTGACCTTCTACTCTTACCACTTGCTCTCTCTCGTGCTTGAACATAATGCACAACAGGGAAGACGACATCTCAGATTCGGGGACATGGCTTACCATATACTAGGTAAAAAAAAAGTGAAATGGTAAACTGTCAAAATTTTCAGACCGATTAGATCTAACAGTTGTGATTTATCTATATATTTTGAATATGTTTTTATTTTGCAAATATTTTTAATATATTTCTTTAATAATTTAATTTTTTAAGAAAATTTATCGAATTGGTAATATTTCTAATACAATTTAAGATTTAAAAGTTTAGTATTTAGAATTTTAATTTATTCGACAACCAAACAACTGAAATATCAATTCCCCAAAGAAATTCTCATTGCAACAAATATGTGAGGAATCTAGTAAACTGTTAGATTCTCATTTAAGATCTTTACTAAAAATTCTAGTAGACTTTTTTCCTCTGCTCTACTCAAAAGTATGAAATTTAATCAACAATTTCAAAATTTTTATTCCGTTTGAATTCATTTCCAGCCTAAAACCTATTTCTGATTGGACCACACAACTCTATCGACTAAAGATCTAATATTAATAAAAATATCTAATATTTAAGTCTATTTTATTTTTGGACCACCATGCCGTAGATCAGATGCACTTGGCAATAAATACCGTACAGCATATACCGATCAAAATTTATTGACTCAGGAAGGGGCTGGTCAAGGGGCCTCAGCCCCCACCCAAAAATGTTATTTTAGTGTAATGTGAATAAAAAATAATGTACACCACCCCCAGCATCCATATAAAAATAAAGAATCATGCTACAAGTTCAGAAAATTAATTCATACGATTTTGGATTGCATGTAAAATAAATTTTGATTTTAATTTTTCTTTTTATTTTCAACACTTTGTAGTGCAAAAAGTATATTTTCCAGAAATGTATGGTCAATATGTAGGAAAATCTGGTCTTTCTAAAAAAATAAATGCCTATATTTTGTTTTCTCTCAGGGCCAAAATGGGCAATGTATTATGTTGGACCAATTCAATTTCTGGTGTGTTATGGCACAGTGGTGGGTGTTAGTCTTCTTGGAGGACAATGCATGAAGGTAAAAAACAATATAAAATAGAAAGAAAAAAAAACTTATTTTGTTGTCTAATTATTATTATATTATTATTTTATTAATTTTTAAATGGTTTTCCCCACAAACCTTCAATCCTGTCTCTCTTTTGTCAGTCCATCTCCTTGCTTTGGAATCCAGATGGAGAACTGAAGCTCTACCACTTCATCATGATCTTTGGGGTTTTACTGCTGATTTTAGCACAAATGCCATCTTTCCATTCATTGAGGAACATCAACTTGATCTCTTTACTCCTCTGCTTGGCCTACAGTGCTTGCGCAGCTGCAGGCGCCATAGAAATCGGTAAAGACATAATAATAGTAGGATCATAAAAGGATAAATACACAACAATGGAGTTAGTAGCATATTCACCATAAATAAACTCTTGAACAGGAAACTCTTCCAATGCACCAAGGAAGGATTACTCACTTGACGCCGACGGTCAGAATAGATTGTTTGGGATATTCAATGCTCTCGCCATTATCGCCACAGCTTACGGCAATGGGATCATCCCGGAGATACAGGTATGTATTGATTGACCCTGTTTGCATCTTCTGGTAAATGGTGTGTTGGTGGTCTCGTCTTGTGACTCTTTTATATATATGATGTTCATGTCCAGGCTACATTGGCTCCGCCGGTAACCGGCAAGATGTTCAAAGGTCTGTGTATTTGCTACGCCGTTGTGGCCGCTACATTCTTCAGTGTCGCCATTTCTGGTTATTGGGCGTTTGGAAGCCAAGTCGAAAGCTTCATCCTCACCAACTTCATGGAAAATGCCAGGCCATTGCTGCCAAGGTGGTTCGTGTTCATGTCGAATGCCTTCGTCATTCTACAGCTATCTGCTGTCGGAGTGGTGAGATTTATTTCATAAGCACTATACACAAATATATGAGGAGGAGGAGCAAGTTTGGGTGACAGTAAAAAAATAGTTACAAATACATGCATTTTCAATTCTGACCATTAGGATCGCCCATTGAGAGAATTGTTCATATCATTAGAAAGCTTATACATAGAAGATCACATGTTCAAGTTTTGTTCCGGTTAGAGTCGCCGAAATTTTCTAAAACCCTATTTAGGACTACTTAATCAGGAAAATGTGAAACTAAATTAAACCGTGATAAAATCGTCGGTCCGGACCAAAACTTGAACAGTGATCTTCTATGTATAAGGTTTCTAACGATGTGACCAATTCCGTCAACGGGCAATGGCAGTGGCAGGAATTGATAATGCATGTATTTGTACATGTATAAAAGTATGTCATTGGAACCTGTCCGAATATATAATGATCAATGTAAAGAGGCAATATAATTTTATCATAACATGTATCAAAATTGAACTATGCTAACAATACCATGTTTCCTGCAGGTGTACCTGCAACCTACGAACGAAATTCTTGAACGTACCTTTTCTGACCCCAAGAGCAGAGAGTTCTCAGCCCGGAATGTGATTCCACGGTTGATCTTTCGGTCGCTGGCGGTGGTCGTGGCAACAGCAATTGCGGCCATGCTTCCATTCTTTGGCGACCTAGCTGCGTTGATCGGAGCTTTTGGTTTCATGCCTCTCGACTTCATTCTTCCCGTCGTCTTCTTCAACCTGACATTTAAACCATCCAAGAAAAGCCTCACCTTTTGGGTGAATACCACCATCGCAGTAGTTTTCACGGCGTTCGCGGCCATTGCTGCAGTGGCAGCAGTAAGGCAAATCATCTTAGATGCAAAGACTTACCGGTTGTTTGCTGATGTTTGAGACATGCTGTAGCACATTTCTTTTGGAAGTTGGTAATTTTCAGATCCACCATCAAGAGCTAACGTATGTAACACTGATCATATATAGTTTTTTACTCAAATATAAATATATTACAAACTATGTTGATGCGTCTTATACATTTATTTTAAACAAGACAACGCAAGAAATAGTTTATTAATGTACATCGACACACTGTAGACTGTACTGTATCTGGTGGCACCAAGAAAAGGCATCAAGTTACTTTTGGTACCAATTCTAATAAATTACAACCAAAACAACGCCTGCAGACAATAAGTCGTCATGAATTAGCTTGTCACCTAGTGGCCCAAGGAGGTGCGCTTGGATGTGTATATCCTCAAGAGTCTTGCTAGGGACTGCGACGAGGTACAGGTCAAAGTATAAAATTTTTTTAGGGGATGTGCCTGCACCCACCGCCCTACTAGGGTCCGCCACTGTATGTCACCTGGCGGATTTACAAGAATTTTCATGGTAAAAATAAAGATATAAGTACCTGTTGGCTGGTTGATACTGGTGCACTCCCTTAACTAGTAAGATAAAAAGAGCCTCTCCGAACAACATTCTGCAAGAGATCATCTGATGGGAAGTTGGTTTACGTGAAGAGCATCTTAAGTTCTTCTATGCGTGTGGTTCGAACTTCTTGGTCAGTAAGAGCGCCGGATATCATGCGTTGCTTCCTGGCCTTCACGGCTTCCATTCTTTCCTCAACTGTGCCCTGAGTGAGACACACGAGGATATTAATCAATCACACGGTTTACGGCTAAACAAATGAAGCCAAATAGAACTTTTATCAGCTAATTGCAATCCGATGACAAACCATCACAGTTACTATCTTCACCAACTAGGTTGCCCAAGACAAGAGAATACCTTGACAACAAACCGTTTGATAAATACAGGTTTAGTTTGTCCAATACGATGAATGCGCATGAGTGCTTGTTCCTCAACTGCAGGATTCCACCAAGGATCCTGCACAGAGTTGTTTTAGGACAGCTAGCATTGGAATTCTTCGTATTGCAAATTAAGTAAAAGAGCTGATCAAGAACTATATGTATCATCAGTTTATTTATTATAATCTCAATGTGTCTTACACAGGAAACAAGGAAAATAGTTGTATTATGAACCCAAAAGACATACCATCACAAAAGCATTAGATGCCGCAGTGAGATTTATTCCAACTCCACCAGCTTTCAGTGACATGAGTAACACCTGGACAAAGATAATTATAAAATGCTAGGCCTACTTAACTAGATTCACCGGAAGAAGTATTCAGAGCCTAGGACGAACCTTGATCTCATCGTCCACTGAAAATTGCTTTAGTACTCGCTCCCGTTGTTGCTGGCTTAAAGTCCCATCAAGACGAAGAAATGAAATGTTGCTCCTGGATATAATGATCAGATATAAGGAATATATTTTTTTCATAAACTATGGAGGGAAAAAAAAGAGCAGGGGGAATGACAAATTGATACAGAAGACTGGGTAATGGAACAAATTCGGAAATAAAGAATGCAGACTAAGATCACATACAGCTTACAAAGAAATACAGAAAAATAAAACACCTGAAATAATGAAAGGCAGTTACCTAGAAAGAGGTATTTGCAAAAGATCCAAAAAGGCAGTCCATTGACTGAATATAATACTTTTCGAGCCACCCAACTTTAACTTTTCTAGTTCATGCATAAGAGCGGTGATTTTCGACGACTCCTTCCAGTTTTTCTCAACATCAACTTGGAAGCGACTATCAGTAGGAGCAGTAATGAGATCTTGTTTGCTTACTGTCTTCCTGCGAAACTATCAATGAAAGCCATTAGCACATCATCATCCCATAGAGTTCAAATGCAATTTGATTAGCGTCTTCAGATCAGAAACATTTTCAGAATTCTTTCTGGTCACTCCAGCTTTAGCAAAGAAATAGCACGTTATAAGGTGATAACAAACTGTATGGTACTACCTACAAACAGGACAAAGGCCACTTGTAGAGTTTCTCCAGCTTGTCAAAATACACTCTCTGCAGAGCTGATGAGCACAAGGGGTCAATACTGCATCTTCAAATGCTTCGAGGCATATCGGACATTCTCCTTGCTCCCCTCTCCGTATCTCATCTACGACTTCCTTAACATAAGCAGGAGATGGTGCTTCATTTGATTGACCATTCAAGCCACCCTCGAGGAAGCGCCTTGCAAGTTTATTCAAATCGGAGTACTCTTGGGTGTCACCTCGGCTAGACATTCAAGGAAAAGCATCATCAGTAGAATCTTAATACGAACTAATCAAAGTACACATGCTTATGTGCGCCTCAATTGATGTTCAAATACTTACATTTACATGCATTCGCAGAATGGAGTGTACAATGGATTGTCATCATAATCAATTAATAGGTTATGTAGGCCACAAGTTTTAACCCAAGTCTTTGCTAGATCAAGGAAATACACAGTTCCTCGACAAACATAAGCTATAGGAGTAATCTAAGAAGGGAAGTACAAACCACAACGGGCTAAGCAATGGCCTTCAAATCAATATCACGAAATACATGGGCAAAAAAAGAATGTATGCCAAAACGACAATTTTTTATTCTGAAAATTCACACTTCCAAAAATTCGAGGCGAACAGAAACGTACATGATCCCAATAGGAATATAAATTTCCTTAACCAACATCTTCAATTTATTTTGAATGAGGGCACTGAGGATAAAATACTTTTATATGTAAATAATGTAGTCTTTTTTTAAAATAATTTTTAAATAATGTAGTCTCGTGCACACATTTATTCCTTTCTTGGATTCTGTGAAGGATGTCAATCATGCAAATACAGTTAGGACTGGAGCCCTGAAACAGATACACGCACCTCAATACAAGAAATGGGTGATCACAACATTGCCGAAGGCGTAAAAGCAACTCCAAAATTGATGCATAGTTATGAAGAACCCGCCCTTGTGCCACAAATTGATCAAATTTCACCTGCAGGAATAAAGGAAATTAAGTCCATAGCAGCAAACATAGGACATAAAAAATTCTTACAGTTCCATACCTTCGATTTTTTAAACAATGCTTCGTAAAAGTCATTCTCTGCTTCAGTATGATTGCAATATACAACTTGAACATCAGCAGGAGGTAGGACTAAAATTGGCCTGCAGATTAAAAGAGTTGTATGGCAGCACCAAAAAGTCAATAGAAGTACATTTAAAACAGAAATGTAAGAAAAATAGAGGGAAAAAACTGTAGCACAGAAGAATCTCCACCTGCCATCTCGATCTGTGCTATATTTAGTTCTCCTCAACATTATTGGTTTTAAAATAGACTTGACCAACTTCAATGCCCTCTCATCACCTCCTTCATAAGGTTTCTGGACTAGCTTATTCCACCTAGTGATTGATAAAAAGTTCATTTTATTGAATAATGATATAAAAATTACATTTTACTAAATGCGGAGAAGAAAACTACTATAGATGTAAGAAACCAGCCAGGTTGAGTATGTTAAGATGCACAACAGTTGAGAATCTCAGCCATTGAACAAAATCAAGAAAAAGGGAAGTTGAAGGTTAACATTGCAAATTCTTGAATATCAATTGAATAAAAAAGTATATTTATTCGCATGCAAATATAGGGCCTCCGAAAATTTCAGAGCAACTGCAAGATGCAACAGGGGATCATCTTCTTAGTGCATGCCATACTTATCAAAAGAATCGCCAAAAGGAACGTAGAGGTCAACAGCATTCAGCATCGTACCAGGCCCAGTTTCCCCATGGTTCAATCTTCAAAAATCGAAGAAGGCTGTAAATATCCCCCAGATTGTTCTGTTACAAGAAATTAGGACTGAAGAAATTATATGAAGCATTTGCTTTCACTGAACAGAGGAACAAATCAAGCATTAAGACAAGAATCATCAGCAAACTGAAACAGTCACCCAAATTAATACTAGCTGAACTTAGAACCTCGTAAATATAAGAGGCATATGACGGAACACATAGAAGTGGAGAGAGTGTTTGGAACATCAAACGCGAATTGATTAATAACTGAGGACCAGGTGTACTTGTGTATGATAGTTAACAGCTGAAATTTATTTAATGGTTCAAGAGTTTAAATTCCTATTTATTAATTAACTTAATACATTCATTTTTAACAGATTTTGAGAAAAAGATAGAATAATTTTGTTAAATTGTGAAAAAGGATAGGCCACATATATGCACGAGAAAATCAAAAGGCTGAGAAAGAAGGTGTGAACTATATCCGTGAGACCAGCACACGAGTGAAAGGAGATGGCACAAAACATCATGTATACCGTTCACTTGTTCTAGTGTTTGGTGATATTTCAAAATACTCCACAGACAACGATGAAAAAATAAGTAGAAGGTGATCAGCATAGAATAGAAAATATGTAAAATAAATATGAAATTGAAATTCAAAAACCATGCTAGGAAATTACCAGTAATCGATGAAAAATTACCTGGATAGGTGTACCGGTAAGGCACCAGCGACAATCAGCAGAAAGAGCAGCAGCAGCTAATGAAGTCTGACTTTTGGTTGATTTTATGGAATGTGCCTCATCAAGAATTACTCTAGACCATCTAACTGAAAATAATCCCACATTGTCTACGGATTTCTATGAGGGAGAATAAGAAGAAATAGTTACTGGTGAGATTAATCTACAAGCATGTTCCAGTAGCACAGGAAATGAGATGAAAATAACATTATTACTAGATTTGTCAAGCATCCACACGAAAGTACTAGAAATGAGAATGTGGGATCATTCTTAAGCTATTTTAATCATTACCTCTGCTGAAAATTCTGCAGATAGGATCCCATAGGTAGTTAGCACAACATTACTTTGAGATAGAATTTCGGCATCTTTACATCTAATTGAGCCATAATGCACGTAAATGGACAAAGCCCCTTGTTGAGCATGAGTTTCAATCTCTGTCTGAGAATAAAAAAATTACAAATTTTTAATATAGTAACCTCGCATCATATGCCTTACAAACCCAATTTCATACCCGTACCTTCCATTGGCCTAGAAGTGTCATTGGGCATACAATCAGATTGCCACCATTGATAAGAGAGGTCCTCTGTTTCCAGATATTGTCAATACCAGCTTTCTTTGGAGCTAATGGAGACTTATCAGAATTGAACCCTGCTTCACAGTTTCCATCGGAAGAATTGCTGGATGTACAACTCAGCAACCCACACTTTCCAGATGGAGTAAGAAGGAGAGCTAGAGTCATAATGGTCTTCCCAAGCCCCATAGCATCAGCCAAAATCTGTAACCATACTTATAATCACACGATCATTCTATCCAAAGGAAAAATAGGTATTTACAAATTATTAGCAACATACTCCTCCTTTGGCAATTTGAAGAGTGCTAGGAAATTCTGTTGTTGCATCACCTGAAAAGGCATTTACATACAAAACCAGTCCTCTCCTGCGAAGAAATCAAACAGATTATTCATGAATCTATGAGTCTTGATTTCTGAAATATTGATCAATAGCATTGAAACCTCAGGCACCTGTCTTCAAGGCGGTAAGCATCCCAGCATGGATGCAAAGTTGCTTCAGCCTCATCTATGCTGTGTCCCTTCTCCAGTTGAACCATCCAACTAAGGGCCTGCTTCTGGTAAGGGCGAAGTTCACAAAGCAGTGTAGAAGGAGGTTCCATCTCCTAAGAAACCATTAATCAGGTTGCAAGATATATAAAGAGAAGCGGTAAAAGCACGTAGTAGGGGTATCAAAAACTCCTTTACCTCTAACTGCAAGTTATCAGTAACACCAACGATATTGTCAAGGTCCTTTTCAGATATATCTTCGTTTTCAGCAATATTTCCGTCTCCAGAAGATGCACTCTTGAACTTATTTGCACATAAAAGCGATGGAGGCGAAGCTGAGCCGTCCTGTTTGTGTGAACTAAACACTGGATAATCGTGTTTATTATAATTAAATACCTAGTGCATTTGCAAATTGTACCTCAGTAGTTAAAGGCCTCTTTCTTGTAAATAAATCTCCTGGAGTATACTCTGCCTACAGGAGTACATTTAGAGGTCAATTAATCATTACTAAAGTTTATGCAATACATGCCTGTTTCTATAGATGGAATTTTGATTACGAATTGTTTTTCGAATTAATACTGATGCATCATCAATATCCATAATTGAGGGTACATCACCTTCTTAAAAGGAACAAGTCCAAGTAGTTTGAACAAAGTTGGAAGAGGGTGAATGACCGACTCCTCATCTAAATTGCCAGATGCCTTAAGTTCAGTCTGACCGCACTTTTGGAACATGGTGCTGTTAATATAAATGCTGCAGCACCACACAAAGGATTAAATAAAGATTGTTTCATTCAACAGCAGATGGCTAATTAAGTCATATATTCACTTTTTCACTGTCAATTGGACGAAAAGCTGAATATCCAGGTAAAAAACTACCTGATAGTTAACACAATAGTATCCATAATTGCCAGTACAGGAGGAGCTGCTTTGCACCAGCCCAGAACACGAACCCTTTTCCCCCTCACAAGAGGTAAAAGAGATCGAGCCCAGTCATTTGGAACACGACCAATCTGCAATATAACATATGAATACTTATCACACAAACAGTAAAATGCATATGCGGCGAAGAGAAGATGCATACGTGAAAGCAGTTAAAGAGTGAACATAAGCAAACTCAATCGCAAAATAACGTATAGCTTGAGTACCTCTCCGCAACTTTTAGTTGAAAACCGTACAATCTCAGAGCAGATAGCCACCTGTCGTCCCCGCCCTCCCCATAATCTACCAGGTGAGCGAGTAGGCAACTTTCTCTCCGGAAACGTAAAACTTACCGGATCACCGACCTTCAACGTCCTTCCTTTACAAGTGGAGAACGCGGATATCTCACTACTTCCCACATACCACCACTCACTCCCCATTTCTTCCGCCGCTCCGCCGTCAGGGCAATCATATTCCGCGTTGTTTGAGCTCTCCATCGAATTAAACCCGGAATCAAAACTCGCAACATCGACAACTTCGCGCCTCGAACTCGGAGACTTGGCGTGTATGCTTTTTCTAGAAGGCTCGTTCGGCTTGGGGATTTCTAATTTCTCGACGCTTCTGGGATAGTCATATATGATGTTAATTGCGGCGGTTGCGTCGTTATTGGCCATATGTAGAGCTCGAATTATGTCCATTTCGGAAAAATCCTCGCCGACAATTGACCGGACTGTGGAAATTATGTCAGGCATTACCTTGCTCCCCATAATCGGACTGACCGGAAACTCCAATATTAAGAGAAACGAGTATATCGACACCGGGAGTAGATGGATCTTCAGAGGATTTTGAACCCTAGATATATCGACGGTGAAACAACTTGAGGAGTGGAGGATTCATATTCGTTGATTTAAGTGTCAAGGTCATCGGAGGACGGAGGTGCCACTAGGAATTTCCCGCCATCCCGAATCAAGGATGGCGGCCAATTTTTATTTCATTTTCTAGTTTCCCTTATTTTTTTTACCCCAAACACTCATATAATTGTTAAAGCTTCGAAGAAAGATTAATTTAATATCACGTGAATAATTTATTTTTGTGAATAAATATTAAAATGACAATTAACTGAATTTTATTGTATAAAAAAAAAATAGTTGTATAAATTTTTTGTGTATAAAATTTGGACAAAACAATTTTTTTTTGGTAAGTATTTGTACAAACTAATAACATTAATTGTATTGAGCGAAAATCGCCTACTTTTATTCAGCCCTTTGAACTCGCAACAAAATAAAAATACAGAAGAAAGTTCAAATAAAAATACAGAAGAAAGTTCATAGAAAAATGCTTTTGCTATTGCTATTGCTACACATTCTCTTGTGCTTTAAATTTTACAGAAGAAACGCACTAAAAGCCTAATAACGACTTTTTCTTTTTTGGGTAGGTAAAAAGCCTCAAGGGAAACAAAGATGAAAGAAACCTCTCAGAGCCAGGAAACCAAGGGGGAAAAATTCGAAAAAGGCACATCCAAATTGTGCTGAAGAATAACACAACTCTACAACCCAAAGAATCTCAGTCAACTGCATAAAACCTCACCATATTTCTTTCACCCGCCAGCCCTTGCATTGTAGTTGACAGCCGTAAGCTGGCAAAGGGCGACCGGGGCGGGGACGGACGTGCTGATCACATTGTGGTGAGGTAATTCGTTGAGCTTCTGGTAAGTTAGAATAGAACTCAAAGCAAACCGGCCAGAAGAGCTCCTGGATCTGATGTTATGGTCGGTGGAATGGATGGTTGAGCCGGAGATATAGGTGTCGCTGAAAGTGGAGGAGGCGCCTGGGCTCCGCCTGGTATGTAGACCAAATGTTCTTTAATGAACTCCTTCAACCTGTAAATTGCCAAGGATGGAAGCTCAAGGAACAGATGGACAGATTCAGATTCTCGTGGGAATCCATAAAAGTAGGAAACATACTCGAATGTCAGTACAGGATCTCCTGATGCAACAGTCATGCGCAGCTGTGTTCGGTCTGCTGGATCTGTTTCTACTCTTACCTGAAACATTACCAATAGAGCTTGTAATCAGGTGAAACGGAGATCTATAACTGAGAGAACTACTGGCCTCCATATTATTTATATTTCAACCACATGTCAACGTGAGGATCTACCTCAGAAGTGAAATTGGGAAATAATAAACCAAATCAAATCAAACCAAACCAAACATACCCAGTAAATCCCGCCCTTAGGCAGGGTCTGGGGAGGGTAAAATGTACGCAATCATACTCCCACCCTCAACAGGATGGGAAGATTGTTTACGTGGAGACCCTCGGCTCGAGAAAAAAAAAAGTAATAATAATAATAATAATCAATAATCATAGTAATAGTTGTAATAATCATAGTAATAGTGGTAAAAATAGTAATTATTATTATTATAACAATAATAAAAGGAATAAGCGAATATAGCAAAAATAAACTAGTTACCTAACCATACACTACATATATCCGAAAAAATTGGGAAATAATAATATACAAAAAACAAGAGCATAGATTAGAAGTACAGTGATTACCAAACATAACATGGCCCTGGTCCTTTCTGAATAGAATGTTGTACTTGCAACCAAATTATTGGGGTTTGGATCCTGAGAGTGAAACCAGAGAATGAATATAATTTGAAGTATTATTGGTCATGAAGGCCACATAACACCCCGAGCATGGTCTAATTTGAAACGTATCGTATTAAATACTTACAAGCCCAGGGCAGACTGTTAGGTGCAAACTGTCGAACAAGTTTGTCATTTCTCCAAGAGGCATAGGTGTTACACCTCTGACCTGTTAAACTTCAGATACTTATTTCTTTGGATGTAACGGGACACAAACATATTTTACAGAACTATCATACCACTTCTTGCAGCTTCAAAGGCGGTCCCGGGAGCGATCTCCATTGGGGGAAAAACTCTTCGCCGGAGAGGGTGATGGGCTGGAGAAATTTGTTGAGGACAGCAGGAAGGCGAAGTTTTACATTAACCTGTCCGTGTATACATCAATCAGTTAGCTTTGTTAATTAAAAAATACCCTCATGCCCACCCAGATTATTTATCTTCAGCACAATTAAATATGTATTATTACATGAGTTCCGAAAACGTATGACAAGTCCAGGACAGCCGAATCTCTGCTTGGTTGAAGGTTGATTACTTCAAGCGGGCATTGAACCTAAGACGTATAGTTATTTGGTTTAATAAGAAAGTTAAGGGCATGATTCACAACCTTCAATAAAGAAGAAGAATCATTAGTTATTACCTGAGCCCTTGGAGGAATAGTTTCAGGTACTAATGAGAGTTCCATGCTTAAATGTGCTGGGGCCAATAATAAAGCTTGCACTGAACTGAGGGCCGCGGTATTTTTATTCCCCAAAAAGAGAACAAGCCTTCCATGATGAGCCCGCCACTCGGCTTTAATACCAATCTGGAATCAGATCAACAATAACACTGTTACAGAAGGAAACAACATAGTTACCTAGCATAACTACACAGAAAAGAGGAAACCTATTGCAAGATGCTGCTAAGTAAACGAGAAAACAAGAGTACCTGGATGTGAGGATCCTCATATAAAACCCCACTATCCTTCAGGCATAAAGCATGAAACCTCTCGCCAATATTAACAATTGGCTGCATCAAAAAGAAGTAAGCAGCATAAGCTCAACGCAATACCAACTAACTTCCAATAATTTACCAGCATGATTTCCAAAACTAAAAATGAGTAAATAAGTAATGCCTACATAACTTCCCAGAAAAAAATAGTAGAGAAACACAAAAGTTATCCAGGAGAGATCAGCAAAGGAGTCCCTAGTATGTAGCTCTGCCAGATCATATGTGAACCAAAAAGGCTTTCCCCCTACTGGAAATGTAGGGTGTACTAATAGTTTAAAAAAAAATGACTCCAGGAGAGAGAAACTTGTCGCTTCGGTGCTCACTCTTTAATGATGGTTTTCCTCCGCTTTAAGTGAGGAATTTATTATTATATATTATCATTAATTTTACCAAAAAAAAGCACGAACAACTTATCCTATCTAACTAGAACAAGAGGGAACCACGAATTTCAATGAGGAACCAAATGACCAATTCCAAAGTCAAAACCATGTTTGATTACATTAGCGTAGACCTCCACAAGCAGTCCAGCCATCATTTAGAACTGTTTGAAGTTGGCTCCTATTTACTAACTTCAAGCCAGATAATGATCAGTAGTAACCAATAGAATTCTAGGTCTGTTCATGATAAAGAAGCTTACCTAACCAACGCAACGCATCATGAACAACTCAATGAACGAGCTCAACAATCAAATATTACCAGAAGCATCTAAAATTTCATGCTTTAGGCAACATGAGTATTTCAGAGAAGCATAAACAAAGTACCTGGATAGCGTTTGTCGGTTCAACGGGTGTAATGGCCAATGAATCCCCATTCTCACCACCTTCTGGACCAGAAGTCAACCTAGCCTCAGAAGGAGGAGAACGAGAAGGAGAAACAGAAACAGGACCATCAATGGCCAGCGGACCTAAAAGATCTCCAAGAAGATCCGGAGAAGGAGTGCTCGGCGGTTGAGGATCCATTACAGTCAGAGCTCCATTTGCATGCGCTATTGCAGGTTCAGCAGTGGAAGGTTCCTGCAGTATATTTATTTATTCATACTTCATAGAAACATAATATATGATCGCAATACCAGTTGCATTTAATATGATAATCCACAGTACCTCACTACTCAAGCTAGGCACCTTCACCAGACCTAGTTGGCTCTCAGGTGGTATGCCATTTGCAGGGCGTTGATCTGTCACTACCAAAGCATTAGAACTCTG
>JAOYMZ010043313.1:0-14942 GCA_025802335.1 Pinguicula primuliflora | reverse complement strand
GCTACGCCATATCACTTCTCGTTATATACTAGTGAATATAAAAACGAATAATTAAAAAATGTTAAAAAAAATAAACGTCTGCGATCAAAACCCGTGGATGCGGGTCACAAGTTTTACAGTTCATTTTTAAGTGGATTGATGTTGATCGCAAGAATACAATTCTACTTCATAAGGGGTTTTTTCGGTAGCATTAGATCGGTGAAAAAAATCGGTGGTATCAGAGTTGTGTTTGATGTTGCTTTGCTAGAAAAAAAAAAGAGTTGTGGTTGATGTTTCCGATCTGTTTTTTGAAAGTAGGACGATTTTGACCACTTTTAGCTTTGATTGGGGTTCTAATACCACGATTTTGAAAAAAAGAAAGTGCATTGATTACCACTTTTAGAAGGACGATTTTTTTTTTTAATAAGTAGGGAGCCAAAAGGCAAGTTATACAAACAAAAGCTAAGATAATGCAAAAAACGACTAATAGTCAAGTTCTCAAGGTGGTTGAAATGTGAAACTTTGATAGCTTGTTGGGAGCCCACCGTCTGCTACTGATGATGCTTGAGGTCCAGAATGTTGTTGCTGTCAGAGACTATGTTGCAGAGAGGTGATATGCGTATATAAGTCATTCTGGCTGGGAGAGATGAGGTCGGGCTCCTGTTCCCTGAGTTTGAGATGTAGAAGCTGGGAGAACCAGTTGGTTGTCCCAATCCTCGCTTCGCCAATAGATCCGCAGTATAATTCTCTAATCTGGGCACATGCATGAAATGAATATCCATTCCTTACGTTACCATGGATCGAACTCTGTCCACCATAGGTTGTAATAATGGATTGTCTGTCTTCCCGGTTAATAAGTCCAACGCTTCTAAACTGTCTGTTAACAGAGCAGTCTTTGGGATGCCCAGATGTGCAGTAATCTTTATGCCCCACAGGATTGCTAGAAGCTCTCCTTCAATTATTGCACATGGATGTAGCTTCCCAGTAAAATCGACAACCCATCTCTATTGCGCATCTTTCAGAACTCCGCCGAAGGCCACCTCTCCAGTAGACCGATTAACTGCAACATCCACATTCATTAGGAAGAGGAAGGAGTCTGTTCTCCGCACCAGACGAATAGGGGTGCACGTTGGTAATCCCCATAATGCTTGAGATCGTGTCTGTTGTTGGCATGTAATAGTTCTGAATGCTCTGATCGTAGCCTGATAGGATGATTGGATGATGGCCTGTAAACTGTGAGATGAGCATTCCTTTGCTTGGAACGTTGCTTCATTCCGTGCACTCCAAAGTTTCCATATGGCAGTGACGAAGAAGACCTGCCAGTTGCAACTTGTTAGAGAAAAAGTCATATTCCACTTAAACCAGTCTATGAAATTTGTAATGTACCAAAAGGCATGAGGAAGTGTATGAAATACTGCTTTCCAGAACCGTATTGCCAACTTGCAGTCTCGAAAAACATGCAAAGTTGTCTCAGCGAGATTGCTGCACCTACAGTTCGGCGATGGGGCAATCTTCCGTCTGTATTGCTCAGCATTTGTCCCAAGACAATTGTGCAGTGCTTTCCAGAGGAAGATTTTGACAGTTTATGGAGTTTTAAGAGTCCAGACTGTTTGCCATATTTCATGCTCAGGATTGAGCTTGTGTGATGCAAGTGTTAAAAGTGTAGAGGCCGAAGTGAACTTCCCTGATTTGGAGTCTTTCCGGACCAGAATGTTGCCTTCCAGATTTGGATTCGGTCGTTCGAGAGCTTCGATTTGTGTGATGATTAAAGCTGGAAGATGGTGCCGTAACAGATCAACTCTCCATCCAGTGTCTGGGTTGCAAAGCGATGCTACTATCATACCCAGGTCTTCAATAGATAACACTTGAATAGAGATATATTGAAGAGGAGAGGAAAAGGGCCCCCAAGAGTCTGTCCAGAATAGGGCGGTTTGACCGCTCCGGATACTCCAAGAGCTACCCGTACGAATGATATCCATGCATCGTAATAAAGCGCTCCAAATATGAGAACCTTTCTGCTTATGGGCGCTTCTTAGGAGATCAGCTCCACGGAAGTCATACTTGGCTTCAAAGATATTCACCCATAGTTTCCCATGTCCTGTGATTAGGAGCCATGCTATCTTGCATATCAATGCCTTGTTTGTGTCTTTGAATTTAACCAATCCCAGACCCCCTCGAGATTTCGGCTTGCACACTTCATTCCAATTAAGCAGGGAAGATTTCCTGGCTGAGGAGTCTCCTCCCCATAGGAAGTTCCGCACTAGTCCATCCATTTCATCGCATATACCACAGGGAAGTTGTGCTGTCTGCATTTGATATAGGGGCAAAGCACACAGAATCGATTTGCACAGCGTAAGACGGCCAGCCATAGATATGCGTTGTGGATTCCAGTTGCTTGCTCGTGTTCGGATTTTCGTCACCTGGGGCATGTAGGTCTGCTTGGTTATGCGGCCGTGGATTAGGGGTACACCAAGGTATATTCCCAGATTCTCGACCCACCGGATGTTAAAAGTTGTCTCCACTCGGTCAGCTATTTCGTCAGAGGTGTTTGGAGATGCCCAGTAGACTGATTTCAATGTATTAATAGTTTGCCCGGAGGAAACAGAGAACTGTTGCAGGACCCTTAACATCTGTGTTGCCTGATCGTCACTACATTCCGAGAATAGAATCAAGTCATCCACAAAGAATAGATGTGAGAGCAGAAACTTTTCTCTACCGAAACGGAGAGGTTTCCATGCTCCTCGCTGAACTGCATAGTTAATTGCGTGCGTGAGTCGAGCCATGCATAAGATGAAGATATAAGGTGATAGGGGATCCCTTTGTCGAACTCCATGCCTTGGTTTAAATTCCTCTCCTATGCGTCCTTCCCATAGGATTCTGGAAGTGCTGCTGGTTAATGAGGACATAATAACATCTGACAACATTTTGGAAATTCCGGCCTCTGATAGTGTATCACGTATAAATGGCCATTCAATACGGTCGAAAGCCTTAGTTAAGTCAATTTTGACCGCCATATAGCCTCGTTTTCCTTTTAAGCCCCTCATAGTATGCAAAGCCTCTTGTGCGGCCAAGATACTCTCCGTAATATTTCTGCCCTTGACGAAGCTAGACTGGTTCTCGGGTATGAGCAGCGGCATGATCAGTTTCAGCCGATTCGCAATAATTTTTGAGATAATTTTCGCATTGAGATTGATCGGCCTCAGGTGATCAAATCTCTCCGGACGTGTAATTTTCGGGATTAGAGATACCAGTCCTCTGTTGATATCCAATGGAATGGTGCCCGTCTGGAAGGTGTTCAAAATAAAAGTTGTGAGATTCCCCTTGATAAACTCCCAGTTCGCTTGATAGAATCCCGCCGAGAAACCGTCTGGACCAGGGGCCTTGTCGGGGTTCATGTCGAAAATTGCTGCCTTTATCCCGTCCTGATCTAGCTCCCTTCCTAACAATTCCGTGTGCACTGCCGATAACAGCGGGAAGGTTCCATGAAAATCGTATACAACCGACGACTGTTCCTCCAGCTCCGAAGCTCCAAATATATCCTTGTATCGCAGCGTTGCATGTTGTAGGATGGTCTCTTTGTCAGAACACCACTTTCCATTTTCCAATTGTAAGGTCGTGCCCTTGCAGGATAGTTTTTTGGTTTTGAATCTTGCATGGAAACGTTTTGAATTCCGGTCCCCTTGAACGATCCAGGTCGCCCCATTGTTCTGTTTCCAAATAAGATCTTCCATCATAAGAACATATTCGTATTCATCCCGAAGTTTTGCTTCCAATTTCCTTAGATGAAGAGCACCAGTGTTTGCTAAGGCCCGTTGGATGCCACCCAAGCATTTGGATAGGCGCTGTTTCTGAACATTCATATCTCCAAAAGTGTGTGTTTTCCATTCTTGTAGTTTGTGTTGCATCTGCTCAAGCACTTATTCTAGCGAAACCGAGAGATTCCAATGTAATGCAAACCAGGTGTGCCAAGCATGGTGACTATACCATGCATTCAGGTATTTGAAATGAGACATAGTTGGTTCCGCACCATTTGATAGTCTGATTTTTATCGCTAGGGGTGAGTGATCAGATGCAATCCGAGGAAGGTGTTGCACCTGAACGGCCTGGGAAGCGTGGAGGAGCGGTTGGTTGGCAAATACCCAATCTATACGCTCGTAACAATGCCCCCACCTCCAGGTAAATCGCGAACTAGTGAACCCCGGAGAGCACAGCCCCGCAGTTTGGACAAAGCTCTGGAACGCATGGCAACCATTAGAGTGTCTTCCCCCAATTTTATCTTCGTGTGTTAAGAAGGAGTTGAAGTCTCCTAGAACCAACCAGGGTAACGTAATTGTATCTGCAATGCAATGTAAACGGTTCCACAAATTCTTTCAAATTTGTGGGTTAGGCGAACCATAAACAGAGGTAATATTGAGAATAAAAGAGTTTTTGAACGAGAGTACCAGGTGGAGAGTCTGCCAATTTGGTGAGATAACATGAATCGTTACTTGTTCTGGATTCCAGATTGCCCAGATGCCAACCGAATACCTCTGTGCTTCTATCCGGTAAGAGGCGTTATACCCAAGGCCAATCCGGTGCACTATTGCGTCTGCGTCCAGCCCGCTTACTCTTGGCTAAAGGATGAAGAAGATGTCTGGTTTATGAATTCGGAGTAATTCACGCAGTGCTGCGCAAGTTTTGGAGTTTTTAATGCCCTGGGCATCCATGTGAGGAGTTGTAACGCCATAAAAACCTTGAGTGATGGCAGGAGCTTCCGGAGAGATTCAGATTTCAGATTCTGTGAGATCAGGACGGGAGATAAGAAATCGACATCCATCTCTCCTTCCGTGATCTGCTCCAGAACTTATTCTGCGGTAGATTCAGTAGATGCCATGACCAAATCATCGTCTTGGTGGGGCATAGACTGTACTTCGGTTGTTGGCCGAGAGGAATTTGGGGTTTCTGTCTCATCCATGAGCATATCATCCCGGACTACAGGGGTATCTCCAAGGTCCTCTGGAATTTCTTCTGGGCATACCTGATGTGATACGGCTTGTTTATGCCACAATTTGGCGACATAGAATCCCTGTGCATGTTTCCCAGAGGAGGAAGCTGAGGGCCTGTCGGTCTTTGGATGGGGCACAACGGCCGCTTTTGCCGAGCAGGTTCATTGCCGGCGGTTGCTGTTGGTTCAGAAGTGGGGGTTCGAGGTAATTGAATAGTCTGTGGGTTTGGGATTTGTATCTCCGCCGATATACTTTTGGGAATTGTTGCCACGTGTGAGGAAGAGTTTTGTTGCCTGTTGTCCCTGGTTGACGTGGTGGGAGGCTTCTGACGTTCGATAGATGATGGGCCTTTTTGCACAGTCGCGCCAATTACTTTCCTTTTCCCCCGGCCATTGGTATCAACTTTGTACTTGAAAATCGTGGGCTTGGGGGCCGGGATTTTGCCTTGGTCTTTAGTACCAGAGGTGCTTTGGTCCTGTAGGCCCGCTGTGTCTTGGGCCAGTGCACTGAACCTGCCATAAGGAAGAGAGCTATTAGTTTTAGAAAAAATAGAGAGGGCCTGATCCTTACTTGGTTTCCGGCCTCTTTTTTCCACTGTGAGCCATGGCCCAGGCCTAGAACTGTCGATAGCAGTAGATGCAGTGTATTTCGAGGTTGGGATATAGCTGGCACTAGCAGCATCATGATGAGGGGCTAGGGTCGCTTTATTACTTTCCCTCATAGACTCTGATTTGTCTGTATTGCCGGCAACTGAGGCTTTGGGTGTAGCGTCTGATTTTGCGGGTGTGGCAGACGTACTATCTGACACAGGGTTTTGAAGAGGCACGTGACTTTGTGAATTTACCGTTTCCCCTCGTGGAGTGTGGGCGACCGTCACAGAGGCATTTCCGGTGTGGTCGACGATGGGAGAGTCGGCGGAATAGGGGCATTTTCCGACGAGGTGCCCATACCTTGCACATGAGAAGCAAATCTCATGGAGATCTTCGTATGTGACCGGATAAATTACCTCGTTTACCTGCACGGAGAGTGTGAGCAGTTGCCGCAAATCCAATCGCAGTGCTATGCGGGCGAACAGGGCACGGTCCTCGGAGAGAGTATGCACATCTGCTTTCAACCACGCACCAACGGATTGTGTGATTTCTTTTAGCAAGCTTTCGTAGAATTGTTTTTTTTTTCTCGATCTCACAATTGAGTTTGTTCAGGCAAGGAAGGGTGTTTTGTTCCCCATGCAAAACAGACTAAAAGGCACTTGTGCACCTAGAGATCAGGAAGAGGAGCATTGTGTGCAGTGCCATCACGGCACTGCAAAATTGGCCGGTAGTAGACCTGTGCAAAAGTGTTGAACACCGGCTCACCTGCTGTACCAATCCCGCAGTACCGCATGAGCACTGCATAGTGTGCGGTGAGTTACATCATCGCACACACCCAGATCCCTAGTTCATCAAGTAAATTCATGTATCTTAGTAGGAAATGGACAATTGGAAGTAGGACATTGATAAGGTACTGTTTGGACCAAAACTTCAATGAAATGGATATAAAATGACTATAGTATGTGCCAAAAAATAACTCCAGACAGTTACTAGGTGTATGGAAACCTTTTGAAAAGCACAATCCACAGTTCAAATGGAAAAACATGTTTCTTATCAAATCGATGAACCTGAAGGCCTCGCAGCACAGCAAGAAGCTAAAAGCGAAAAGCAAGAAAATCGACAAAGACAAACTGGCAGAGGGAATCTCTTCAGAAGAGTTGGATCATGCTCTAGGTTCTTGAACCTTCAACTTCAATCAAGTCCTTCAAGCCATTCTTTACAATATCAACCATTTTTTGGTTGATAATTTCTACAGTATCATCCATGATTTCCCTCCACCCACCCTATACGTAGAGATGAAAAAATAATTAAGTTTTGCAACAAACACTTTCTGAAACTAGGGAAGACAGCTAAAGGTCTTTGAATTGATATACTGATAGGTCCTCGGAGAGTAGAAAACTTCGAACAACAACATACATAACGCTTGATATAGTTTTCGAATAAGGCATTCAGCTTGAACTCATCTCTCTGAGCAATTGCATTGCTAACATCCTGCAGTTAAATGATATAGAAGGAACAATATATCAAATCATGTTAAGGATTGCTTCAAGAAGTGTATGTACTAAGTATAAGCTATATATTCACGCATACTCTCAGCAAACGGTATTCACGCCTCCAACGAAGTCCCCGATACATTCCCTATATATGAAGGGAAAAAAGAAAATTATATATTTAGCATGCGTGGGAAACAGGAATAACCGTAGCCACGAAGACAAAACAGTACCGAATATCGGCCTAATGCAGCGTCGATTGCAGCAACATCACCTTTGTACATGCATAGTAAGCATAGTCCAGCACCAACAAAGTAAACTTCAACCTCATCGTTAGACCTCAAACCTGGAGATCCGTATATATTTGTATTCGTAAGGGACTGCTGCCATATCTCTACCAAAATATCTATAGCCTTGTCATATCTGAGAAAAATGTCAATGTAAGGGTTGTTCGAGTCCCAAATTCAGTATATGATTGGAAAATGAACATAAGTTCTAAATGACACATCTGCATTGATGAGTTGTTATTCCCCATCCAAAACCGTAAGCGAGTTAAGCACTAAAGAGATGATTTTCTGTGCCAGGAATTTAGCAACGACCGTTAAGAAAGAGGTATACATCTGTAGCAGGATTGGCAATACATAGAAGAACCTTCAGTTAGGAGCAAAGATTCAGATGCAAACGAGAACAAGTGATTAGCAAAAAGGACAACATATGTTGAAAATAGTGGGAACACAACAGCCATGAATAATTAATGCTGGCATTCTTGGAAGTCATATTATCATTCAGAGAAAGATATTGCCTAACAAGCTCCCTAAATAAATAAATAAAAAATCCAAGGCATATGTTTAACATTGTGCTGAAAGGAGCTGCAGATTTATGGTGGAGACAAAACTTAACTCTTCTGCTTCTGCATGCACTTCAGCTATGCTCCGTCTGCACAGGCGTATGCTTTGTAGATCGTGTGCAGTCAGAAAGAGCTGGATAGCTTTCTCATAAATGGAAACGGCCGAAGTTGGATCTTTAGTATGCCGCCACCTGGCCAGTTGCTGTACAAGTAATATGGTTGAAGGCTATTATTTCTAACACCTTCTAAGAAATAAGGAACCTATACAACAGTTAAAAGAACTTATGTCACATTTTGTACCTTGTAACATTGTGCAGCCTCTTTAAATTTTTGATCTCCCATATATATATTAATGGATTCCTCAAGGCATGTGGTTGCTTCTGCAAAGCATTTAACGAAAAATTATAATAATATGAGAACAGGTTATCCAACTTCAAATGAACAGAAATTTTGACAAGAATAAAAGCGCACGTTGTACATCCGGAGGTTTAGCACACATGAAGCGGTAAGCAGCGTAATTATATGATTCGGCAGCTTCCTTGCGAGCATGAATCTGCAAAAGAAATTGTGAGTAGCGAGGACATATAAAGGTCGTTGAGAAAAGAAATGACAAGGTACTGAATACCACCTGCGACTGGCATATAGCCAACTTCATATACGCATATCCAGATTTGTTCACTGACAAATTTTCAGCAGATCAAATACTTAGAGGATGTGCAAGACAACAAAAGTACAATTGTTCAAATGAGTTTCTCTCCGATTCCATCAGAAATCAGTAACCGCAATCTTGAAAGAACTTCCTACTTCGTGATTCAATTCAAAGAAAGCACGAGTAAAGTGAAGAAGAAAAGCAACACAATGAATTACGTCGTTTCAAGAATCCAGCGTTTCAACAGAACATGAAAGGAAACTCGACAGTTGAGTTAAATGTCAGTGGGCTTACATTGTTCTTCCCGATCGTATTCGTCAGCTGCTTTAGCGTATAATGCGGCCGCTTTAATTGGCTCCATGTGACTGAAATAATCATCCGCTTGTGTCTCCCAGAATTCCCCGGGATTAGGGTGGAACTCAGGATATTCAGGTTTACCAGAGAAGAAAGGATCCATATGTGAACAAGGAAGGAATGATGGCGGGATAACTGTCATGCTTTTATACTAGTTGATTAATTTATTAATAATCTTTCTATTTGTTTTTGTTTGCTTCTTCCAGCTCTTCTTTTATTTAAAAAAATACTAAATAAAAAGTTGGACGAAGAAAAGAAATTATACTTCCGGCGGCCGGCGCCAGCGTTTCCCTCTTTTTTTCATACAATTGAAGCAAAAATGCTATAAACTCTACTTACAACAAACACCGGAGGATCAAATTCCTGTGGCACTACGCTGATCCTTGTGCAGAGACGACGAAATTAGGATTGTTGAGGACATCGAAATCACCAGCTACTTTCCCTTTTGATCCATGCTCCAGCAAATTTGGGCATATTGTGCAAATCTCCGGGTCTATCATCCGCCCCAGCGCGTTCCGAAGAACAGACCATCCTCCATTATCCTCCCCAAGGTGCAAAGGATTGGAGTAGCTAATTGAGGTAAGGCGCAGCCGCAAGGAGTGGAGTTGCTAATTGAGGTAAGGCGCAGCCGCATTTGCTGAGCGGGAGCTTCTGAATTTTGTGGCCTTCAGGTGTTACTACCATCCTTTGCACCTTGGGGACGACAATGGAGGATGGTCTGTTCTTTTTGTGGCCTTCGGGTTATTGCTGGTAATAAAAAAAAATAGTGTTGCTCGTAATTGAAGTTGATTCAGTGCTCCCGGTGGATTTGTGTTCCCCCTCAGATCGTGAGGGTTGAACCTAACTATATCTGAAGTAAAGTTCGATTCATGCTCCTAACACCTTTTTGTTACTAAGTATATCAATACTATAATGCGGCACGTTAAACGACAGAAAAAGCCACTTGCTACGACATCATAGAAGCTGATGTGGAGTTTTGTGTCCGTTGATCTGTCTGCCTACCATTGGCTGGAGTTTAGTGTCCGTAGGTAGGAGTTTTGTGTTCGGCCGACGTGGCATTCTCACTGGATATTTTGTTTCGTTCTACCAAAAAACAAATCCAGCCCCACTTTTGTATCCGTCGTTGTCGACGGAGGAAGAAAAAATCCCTTGACCTAATCTGCACCTAATCTGCCATCGCTGTATTCCTCGGATGCACGGCTGCTGCCGACCGACGTTCCAGACGATAGAAGGTGGAGAATCGGGATTTAGTTTGAGTAACCGAGACACGCGCTTGAACATTTACCGCTAAGACCTACAAAGTGAATCCACAAAATCTATTCACTTTCGATGCATCGCCTGAGTTGATAGGTGTGGTTTCTACTTCGATGTTTTTATTCTTCAATGTAGCAACAAGAAACTCCAGCCCACTTTTGTGTCTCGACGGAAAAAAATCGCTTGACCTAATCTGGCGCCTCCCTCGCGCCGCGATTCACGCCGCTCCTACCGTCCGTCAACCACAACTCCTCTGGTTAGTAAGTTATTTGGGTAGATAAATTGCTGCATTTTCGTTGTTAAAATTGTTGCATTTTCGTTGTTAAAATTGTTGCATTTTCTTTATTTTCTATTTCGATTCATATTCGTTGTTGTTAACCTCTCTACTTGGAAAATTGTTGTTTCTATTCATAATATTCAGGCTTACCAGAACTTCCTCCTGAATAGTGGTGCTTATTCGTTGCTGGAAATGGTTACACTTTGTTGCTTATTTTGCTACTGCTATTTAATTTTGGTTGCTACTGCTATTTAATTTTGGTTGCTACTGCTTATTTTATTTTGGTTGCTACTGCTACTTTTATCAGGTGACAAACGATTGCTTATGAAAATTGGTTGTTTATTTTGGTTGCGCACTTGGTGTTCATTTATGATTACATTTCTCAGTTGCCAAGATTTTGTTTTCTCCATTGCATTACTTGCACACTGATTTTCGTTAATAACATATAGATTTCGATAGTGGGGATTTTGGCAGCACTGTGGTCAATGTTCATTTCGCTGCTCCAAACCTCATTCCCATTCTGCTGGAACCCAGGGTTTACTGTAAGTTTGTTTGGTTCCGTTATCACTTCATCTTATTGTGATTTCATTGTTTGCAGTTTTTGAGTTGTGTTTAGCAGAAACGCCTATGTGGTCGTTGAATTCTGCGTGAATGGAGGTGAGTTCAATTTGATATTAGAACCCATTCCAGTCTTCAAATATGAAAACAGTTGTATGAGGATCATTGGCTTGGCTCCCATTATTTAAGATATTTTTCTTTAGCAGAACGAGCCGCAAATGAACTGAGACGGCAGCATTTACCATAATGGCCTTACATCTGTGCAGGCTTGGAGAAAAACTTTAAAGCAATTTTGGAATCCACAAGTGTAGTGATGAGGGTTACCGAGTGTAATGATGAGGGTTACGGAGATCCTTTTGCAAAACATGGACCAAAGATGATCAGGTTAGACTTTTCCTTTTGCATTTTAACTTCATACTTTCAATTCAGCTTTGGTGATATTTACCAAAAGTTTTGTGGGGGTTTATTGGGAGCATGAGCAATAGTTTCGTATTTGTTCACTGCCAGATTAGTTTTTTTTCGAGATTCGTGTTGTTTCATCCTCAAAGACGAACAAAATCATGAATCAGGCATAAGTAAAATTTCATCTCCTATTTTAGTAAACTTCCTCTTGCTTGGAATATTATTTGCTATTTGAGTCAACTTCCTATTGCTCTGAATCTGTGTTGATGCTACTGCCAGAATAGATCCACTCATTTGATACTTACAGTAACCATATTAAAGATTGTGAACTCTTTATGAGTTTTCTGTATGGCAGAGGCCACAAGTGCGAACTCTTTTTTGATCTCTGTATTATTTGCCACCATTGGTTCTGAACTTGGTTTGTAATTTGGTTTCTAACCTATATATGAGGAATTTCGTGTGATTTTGCAGCATTCGGTTGTATCCATTGGTGAGAGATGCTTCAAGTTTCGACAATTTGATGAGAGCGGCACTGAGAAGCATATTTCATATTGGGTTCCCATTCTCTGTTTAGATGTTTTAATTCGTTATCTTTGTTATTTGCCATTGAATTGAAGCCTCTATTACCCCTATTTGTTTTCCGCCAGTGTTCACCAATTGAAGATGACAAAATTCTTCGCTACAGGTAATGCAAACTACGTTCATTTCATGTTGTAAATTTACTTTGCCGTGTTCTCATTTTGTGCTTCCAACTGCCAGCATATCCACAATTCCTTTATCTTCCCCTTTGTAGTCCAGGGTACGGGCATTCCACCCTTTTGAAAGATTTATATGTTCTGTTATATTTTCCATTTAACTTTTTTAAATCCTGACATCCTGCATAGGGAAATGTTTTGCCTAAATCAATTCCTTTTCTTACGATGAGATCATATGATATCATTTGTTCATCGCAGACCATTGCATGTCTTTCTTTTCTTTGTCTAAAGAAATCTTCATCTTTTCTCTTTCAGGCTTCTCCTCCAACTTAGCAACAAAGGATATGATCCATCGTCTGTTGCTACCAAAAGAGGAAGCCTGGACGATGTGGAAGTTTTCTACCGGTCCCATTGGAAATGTCTGCATCCTCATCATTTAGACTCATAAACCAAACATCAATGTTTTTTATAAATCTATCTTCAAGATTAAGACCTTTCCCTCATTAAATCAACTTAAGTTGCTTCTTCTGTTTGTATGTGAACTCTTGGACTATTTTTTATTTTTGTGGTTGCTTCTTTACTCTAAAACCTGACAATTGGACCGGTAGAAAATGATCTAATTTGTTTCCTTCTCCCAAGCCTACTTTGCTACACCAAGGTTGTCAGTTGGTGGTATCCATTTCTCAGTTGTCAAAATTGCCAGCGAGCTTATGAAGATGCCGATGTAGCTAGATCTCAAGATCAAAAACCTTGCAACACCTTCTTCCAAATAAATATGTCATCTCCAGCAAATGCCGGTTGTGAATGAAACAGATCATATGTCGCTGATTTTGCTTGATATTGAGAACATTCTTTCGTTGTTATTTAGTTATGTTGTGGTATGGGTGGTATGCAAGTTCCTAGCACTTCTTGCACATAAACCTCATATACTACAGTTTTGTCAATATGGCTTATGTAAGAAATTGTTAATGAAGTCCTAAACTTATTTATGTTTATTTACCATTGTTGTACTATAGCATTGACCTTCGAAATCGTGCCCTGAGGGCACGGGCCATAACCTAGTGTAATAGTAAGTTTTCTTACAATATTATTTTTCGGTTTAAGTGTGTTTCGAATTCCACCACTCAGAGCTTGAATATATTGAGCGCTTCATTGCAGCGATATAACATATACACGTAGAAAAAACGTGAGTAATTATCAATGAGGGTGACAAAAAAAGAAAGCCCTAAGGCATACTTTTACGCACGTGGGTCTGCAAATGTCGGGATGAACTACATATAAAGGATTAATGACCCGATAAGCCTTACTAAAAGACTTTTGCTAGCCTTGCTACCTAAACAAGGTTCACACATGGGAAACTTAGCCCTTGTGTCGAGGTTTACAAAAGACCACACTTAGCTTGTCTATTAAGTCTATCTTGACCAATCAAGTTTAGCAAGTTATTTTACGGATTAAGAGTTCTATTTGCATTGGAGATTAAGGCAAGGAACGAACTATTTAAACTTGAATAAATATTATCCAAATTTAGAACACCAAAACAATGTTTATAAGATTCGCGACCAAACACATTGTTGTCATACATGATTCTTAAACCATTCACTCCCAGATTAAAATCAAATCTTAAAGATACTAGCAAAAGAACTGAAATGAAACAACAACGTATGACAGGTACAAAAATAATGTCTTCGATAGCAATGTGTTCCTGCCACGAAACTGAAACTTGTAATTGACAATGCCAACATCATTTACGTTGTCGTCTCCATAGCTATACTTTGTGTTTCAACACCGCAGTGATGAAATTCGATAAACCCAATACTGCATATTGGTTAGTTCTTGGTCAATAATCCACATAAGAAAAAATTGCAACTAATGCATAGGAGCATGTGTATAACTCAGGGTTATTGCGAATGAAACGCCATTTCTTGATTTGTGACATACCCAAGTGAAATAATGTTTATTTTTGCAGTTGTAACACTTCACATGTGCTACATTCTTTGGGTCATTTTCTCGTAAATATTGTTTGTGTATCTTTTTTTTGTGCGATTTTCTCAAGACCCTCCATGAGTCGAAGAAGGTGCAACCCCCTTCCTCCTGCTCAAACTAGCAATATCAACAATTATCTTGATATTCATATTATAAGTCATTAAGATTGTGAAATAAATCCAATAAAAAGTCCTCTATTTCATCATTTAGTGAACGAATTAACTATCTTCTTAAACTCATAAATGTTCTCTATCTTCTAATTCACACATAATAAAGTTCATAGTGCAAATATGTTCCATTACAGGTTGACATGAATCGATCTTGTATTGGAGCAAGTTCATATGTAAGGTACGAAACCTTGGTTTGAAATTTGGCCACATAACACCTCTTTGGGTTTTTCGGAGGCTAAGCGTTCTAGAACATCTCTTTCATGTAGGAGAGATATACTTTTTTTAGCCAAGATGTCGCAGTTTTAGCTTACTGAACTTATCAGAGAGCTCGCTCATCATTCTTGGGTCCATTTCTATAAGTATATTAAAGGACATTAAGCACAATATTTATTTAGGTTTTTTCTATAAAGAATTTTGATTAAGTATCGTATTCGAAAACTTCGCTTAGCTCGTAATCATATACTTTATATAACCAAAATTTTAATGAAAAAATTAAGTATCCACACCTGAAACATTATTTTAATATTTATTGACACTCTTTTGATGATATCTGAAATTACTCGTATTACATCTATTTGGGTTTTCTGAAACGTGAATTACATCTTGGTCTGTGTCAAGGGCTCCACAGTACATGTTTGGCCTAGGGACCTGGTGACTTACAAACGGCGCAATAAAGGCAATGCGGCTTGAGTCATTAAGATGGATCCAG
>JAOYMZ010043302.1:0-14943 GCA_025802335.1 Pinguicula primuliflora | reverse complement strand
GGTACCGGTACCCGATCGGTACCGATAACCGGTACCGGTACCGACGATATTTTTTGGACAGCCCTAGAAGCATACTTAAAACCTCCTTAGAGGATGTAATTTGTTTTGATTTCCCTCCTATGTAACTAAAAAAAAAAAATTGAACCTACTCACCATAAAAAAAAATGGATGTTTTTGGGCTAAATTCCCATTAAAAAACCCAATTTAATCGTGTAGCTTGGCTTACTAACAATAAAATCCTGATCAACAAATCTCGAATTTAAGATCCACCAAAAGTTTTTTGTCAAACTTAATCCATAAAAAACTTTAAACTGAGTGCACATATCCTAAATTAATCAGGAATGTAAAACAAACCTATTGAATCAGCTATCTAGAAATCTGACTTGCTAAAAAAAAGCTATCTAGAAATCTAAAATAACAGTGGGAAATTAACAACAATATTAAGCAAACTTCGCAATCATTACTGATTCTAAAATAGAGAAATGAAGGCGAAATCTAAAAATGACATCAGCACCAAGGCCATTAAGAAGACTTTTTCAACAGAGGGCCATCAAAGAAGCAGGACAACCAAGATAGAGACTTAATCTCAGCAGCATTTTCCAAACCCAGAAACAAACGAAACAAAAGTACTAAAATCAATATTTGCTACTACTCATTATCAGGCTTCGAGGTTTCCTTGATTTCTTCTGCAGTATCATCCTGAAAAACAACAATTATAAATTCTATTCAACCTTCTTTAGTCACAAAAATGAGAGAAAACATGGGTAGAAAGCAGTCTTACCTGCATGTCTGAAGTCCACAATGTGAGGTTATCACGAAGAAGCTGCATGATCAGGGTGCTATCCTTATATGATTCCTCTCCCAAAGTATCCAGCTCCGCAATCGCCTCATCAAAGGCCTTAGATAATGGAAGTAAAATGTTAACACATTCATAAATTAACTTCCATATATTAAGTGAAATAACAGATCTTGCACTCCCGTGCATGACACATGGACACAAAATAAGATTTTAACCTTCGATGCAGTATGGTGGGGGGATATTAAAACAGGGTTAGTGCTAGCAATGCAATGTTTTCCAATACAGACCTGTTTGGCAAGGTTACATGCTCGATCAGGAGAATTCAAGATCTCATAATAAAAGACTGAGAAATTGAGGGCTAGTCCAAGGCGGATTGGATGTGTTGGAGCAAGGTCAGCATTAGCGATATCCTGCAAACACCAAAAATTGTCATTCAAAACTAGGTATCATATTTAAGTGATTACATTAAAGAGAGAAGAATATCAATTGTCACCCATTACCTATATCAAAATACACTCAGCTTCCAGCAAATTGATTCATCTATGCAAAGCATGCTTGACAATAAAATAAAAATAATCGCTCGAGAACTATTAACTCTTTCATCTGGCATTTGAATAGAACACCCTTGACATCTTAAACTTTTTCTCTTTGAACAAAACGAGTAAATTATAGGAAGCAAGAAGAACAATCGTTAAATTTATTATTTATAATTGACAACCCACTTACTCACTTTGAATCTTTAAAAAAGAAGCTGGTGCAAATCTACCTAACAGGAGGGAAAAAAGAGAATAACAATATCTGTTCAATACAGGGTCAATAGGGACTCCATATCGAATCAAGAATTTAATCCAGCATACCATTAAAGCTAAATGTCCATGGATCCAATGAATAGCTCCATCCACATTATCTGTCAGGAAATCGCACAACGCACGTTCAAGTCAATAAAACTTCAACTTACCTGAGCCGATTTATATGCCGATAGAGTGTTCTCCGCAGCTTCTTTGCGCTCAGATCCAGTCTTAAACTCAGCCAAGTAGCGATGATAATCTCCCTTCATCTTGAGATAAAACACCTTTGAATCGCCACTGGATGCAGATCCGATGAGTTTGGAGTCTAGTAACTTGAGAATTCCGTCGCAAATGTTGGATAGCTCCACCTCGATCTTGGATCTGTATCCTTTTATGGCGGATACGTGGCTCTCATTTCCGCGGCTCTCCTCCTTCTGCTCGATGGATGATATTATCCTCCACGAAGCGCGTCTTGCCCCGATAACATTCTTGTAAGCAACGGATAGTAGATTTCGCTCTTCCACGGTTAGCTCGTCCCCATCGACGGCGCCGACGACTTTCTCCATGAACTCCACCATCTCCTCGTACCGTTCAGCCTGCTCCGCCAGCTTGGCCATGTATACGCTCTCCTCGCGTGGGGATGCCATTTTTCAGATTTGTGAAACTAACTTAGCTTAGGGCTATCGATTTTTAGAGAGAGAAGCAATCCGAGTCCCGGAGAAGATGTGAGCAGTGTGGTGGAGAGGAGTTGTTGGATTAGATGGAGAAAAATGGAGTAGGACCGGCTGGGCCAATTTATTTGAGCCGTTCGTTATGAAATCAAGGCGTTGGGCCTAACGAAATGGACAATGCGTCAACATCGAGTCAACTCTTTTTTTTCGGGCTGCTGCATAAAATATTTGTGGGTATTGGATTTATGCAGATTCGACCTGGTACCCGAAAAAATTGGGTCCGGTAATGGGTAAGTGGCTCGCAAATATTATCCGGACCCGGATATTTATGTTAATAAATGAATTTTTTCTAATTTCGGATATCCGAAATCCAAACCCGTCTTATTGTACGTTAGAAAAAACAAGGGTTCGAATAGCTCACAATTCATGGACTTCCCTTCCCAATTCACATATTCACTGCAGCTTTTTCGTTCCTGGATTTCCACATTTGCTCTCTGGTTAAGGCCGTGGAATTCAGTTCCAAGGATTTTAGAAAATCGTGCAGGTTTTTGGTTAAATACTCCCTCTCTGTTGCTTCCAAAGTCAATCTTGTATCGCTCGCATCTGCAATTGATAAGGTTCCTGAAATTCTAAGCTTTTTATCGTCTTGAATTTTCGTGGGCTTCATAGTTATGGGATTAAAGCTATGGATTTGCAGCTTATTTATTTCATTTCGATGTGTTTTACATTAGATTCCTGATTTCTTGTTGCCAATCAAGCTTGATTGAATCTCACTTTTGAAAATTTTTGTGCATTTATTCTCTTCTACTGTCTTACACATTCACACTCCAGATACATACAACGTAGTGAAGACCGCCTTTTAGAGGATTTATCCAAATCAGCTAAAGGCAAAGTGCATTGACCTTTCATTCCCTTGCAGCGAAGAAATCTTTCAAACCAGGCCAAGGGCGGTGATGACATTTCACTAGAATGAAGCCAATAGAGTCCTCTACAAGTCATCTATACACTGTACATACACATGAGGCCGCGAGGACAGAGTTTGAAAGGATTTGGCCTAATCGAGTGAGATGAGAGATGCAAAGACCATGAAGCCCCTTGTATCGAGTAACTTACAAACGACTTGGAGGGCCGTGGTGTAACTTCACAAAATGCTAGCCCTAGAAGAGTTGGAGACCTTTCATTCTCAGGGATCACGCATTGGAGGCGGCAAAGAGGGAGATCCAGAGGAAAAACCATTAGCTGGTCCCTGCATCTCCGAGGCTGAAGAGTTGCTATTTCTGGCCATGGCCAAGCATGCTTCATTCTGTGAGAGAACAACAACCTTTTAAGAAGACTGCAGCTTCTGCCTTTGACAAGGAGAGCCTGGAAATTCTCTGAGTACAAGAAGAAGATCATAAGAGCCAAGAGCTCATCTGATTTGAGAGATCACCAACATACACAGCAGAAGTGGCTCATGAAAGTACCTAATCCAAGGCTCAAGCCATTGTCAGTGAAGAAGAAAAGTTGGGAGTGTACTGAAGGCAAGAAGGTCAGGAGAGCTAAGAGCTCTTCAGATGAAGGCTGAACACTCTGAAGAAAGCAACAAAGGTCTATCTAGAAACCATAAACTTAGAGCTTCTTGGGAGGCAACCCAATCTAGGTACATTTACTATTTTTCGTTTTTCTTTAAGTTTCCTAAGTCTTTGTGAAGCATGGTGCAGCAAGCAAGGCTAAAATTCACAATAAGTGTCGGGTGAGACCCCTATGACCATCTATTCAGTCAAGATGGCTAGCAAGCACAAGTTCAAAGGCAACACACCAGGTTATGTTGCTCCTTAACCCCCTTGAGCATATGAATTCTATGATTTCTGTACTTATTTCTGTTTTCACTTGAGGACAAGTGAGATTCTAAGTGTGAGGTAGGGGTTAGTAGTACAGCTTGAGCTTTATGAACTCCTTCTATCTGTTCTGATAGTTGATGCACTTTTAGGGCCCAAATTTTCAAATTTTGCTCATTACTGCTAGATTGGGTAAATGCTGAAATATGTGTGCTTCTATAGTTGTAGCTTATGGTCTATTTTTCTTACGTGGGAGACAAAATTGAACTCTTCATAGGATTGAATGGAGAGGGTGCATAAACTGATTAGTGGTCCGAAGCTAAGGTACTTCTGAGTGAGGGAAGGGAGTGATGCATGTTTTAGTTGTTTCTCAATGAGGAGATTTGGTGAGCCTGCTCTTGACCTTAACTCCAGAAAGACTAGCCAGCAAAAGCTCAAAATAAGGCTGACAAAAAACAACTACAAAGCTTGAGAAAAACATCAAAAGAAGAAGGATTTAAGATCTCTTATAAGAAGATCAGGGGTGCATCTACAAAGCAATGTTGTCCATAAAAACATATGAAATCACCCCTTAAAGGTTAAAATGAGGCCTGAATCCGACATTTCAAAGTAGAACATGACTCTGGAGCAAATTCAGAGAATATAAAAGAAAGATCAGCAACTAAACATCAGAGAATGAGCCGATCATACAACTTCAAGAAGAAGACAGTGGCTCTAGAAGAATGAAGAAGAAGGTTCTTGAGCAGTTGATCACCTCTATCCCTTGTTCAGACTTGACATAAAATATTGTCTACGATTAAGGTAAGCCAAATGGAGAGGCCATAATGATCTGCTCCAACTGCATCAATGAGAGTAGTCTTTACCTATACACTAACACCTAAATTGAGAGTGATGAAGTTGAGACTTGACTTGAGATTGCTATGAAAGCTTGTGCACCAGGAATGTGGTAGATGTTGAAGAGTTTAGTTAGTCACTCGAGAAATAGGATTTAGATCAAAGAGGACACACTTAGGACTACTAGTAAAGTATGAAACAAGATGGCTTAGTGATGCCACTTTCCCCTACTGTTTCTGCTATGATCTAAACATTCACTTAAGTCTACAATTGCACAAACCAGGCACGATGATATGCACTGTCTTGTCTAGCTATCTGTAGTTCTTAATGGTTTTATGCTTGGGACAAGCAATGTCTAAGTGTGGGTAATTTGATAAGCTCAATTCATATCACATTTGAGCTTATTTATCATAACATTTCTTATTATATTTTTCCCTAATCACTTCATTTATGCCTGATTTTATGTTTAATTGTGTTCATACAGATTTAAGGAGCAAATGGTGCATATATCGGTTAAACGGTGTAGAATTGTGAAGAGAGGAGCAAATTGGCCGAAGCTCAAGTGATGGTGTGCGCATGTGGTGTTCTAAGCTCAATTTCAAACCCTAATCATTCTGCTAAAAATAATGGATCTCTTTTATGCTCATGACAGTACCTACAACCTGCAAACACCAAAAAAAAAGAAGACAAATTAAAAACAGAAATAACACAGTCAACAATGAAATATAAGTGCAAACTAAAAGCATTTAAGGGTCATTACTCCCCGACAACGGTGTCAAAAACTTGATAGAATGATATTATGCTCTAATGAAGTGCAAGTATACACTCCTGTCAAGTAATACACTGCCTAAGCAGAGGTCAGAATCCACAGGGAATAACTCCTAAACATGCTCAAACTCGCAACTACAATCATAGTGACCAAACATTCATGAGGTGATAACTAACAAATTACTAACTGAAAATGAATAGAATAAATTACAAATAGAAGCTAAGAGAGTCTAGATCAAATGGTGTCACAATACTTGAACTAGAGAACTAATAGATTCTAGTGAGGACCACAAATAAAAGGGGGAAACTCAAGTGTACGGTATCTTGCCTAGCTATGTTGATCATGCATCATTCTATGTATCAAATTCCTAACGTGACTACTCTAGGACCACATGACTCCAATTCAACTAGCATTCCCAGTCAAGATACTAGCAATCTAGACCTTCACATGAGGAAATCAACAGTCATGACCTTAACCAGATGTGTTGGTGACATTGAGCTCACCAATAGACTATCCTTATGTGTGATACCGCAAGTTGGGGGTGCTCTACCTCCAGGACGGCAGTGTGTATGTGCTTTGTGTCGAACTTGCATACATCCTCTCGGTATCCAGAGAAGATATAGCAAAATAAACTAGCTACTCATGCATAAGCAACAAGTTCACAATGAAATCAAACACATCTATCCATAGACCATCAAGTTAGAACAATCAATCTGCAAAACTTAAAGCAAAAACACCATAGCTCGGCTCAACCGAGCCTCAAGTATACAAAGTTGGGCTTATGCTTGAAGCATGAGTGACTACAAATGCAAGAGAAGCCATGGAGTCCGTTGAAATCAGCTTCAAGAGAATTCTCCGTCGGAGCTTCGATTGACCCTCGTTGCTAGAATTGCCAATTCAACATTCTCCGCCGCCTCAAATCCAAGATATGTAAAAATAAAAGTTGAAGAGGATTTGTAGGGCTTCCTTTTTGTGAAATTACAGCACCTCCCTCCAAGGAAAACGCGAGATATGACCATTGCAAGGGGCTGGACAGTTATTTTGTCTTCTTTCTGAAAATGGCAAGACATGCTTTTGAAGGGTGGGTGGCCTTCGCCCGATATGACCATTTCTTATCTCCTTGACCTATTTGACTCCAAAATGTGTGTAGAATTGTGTATCACACGTCCAAATATTGCACAAGTCCTAGAATATACAAATAAACACAAATCAAACCATAATATAAGTGATTAGGGCATGTATTCATGAAAATACTAAAATTTTTTAAGTACTAAGATAAATAAGCTAAAAAATATATAAAATGTGAGATTATCAATTAGATGACTCAATCATTTAAACGGAAGAATTAGTAGCATTTCCATTGACATGAGGCTTAATAGCTATTACATTCATCTTCCACAAGTGATCATCACTCACATACCATTTTTCAGCAAAGATACCTTGTTTCGATAAAAACAAGTTTGTTGGACTCGAGTGCCATCTTTAATCCATGTTGACTCAATAATATTCTAGAAATCAGATTTCTTCTTAAGTCAGGCACATACAGAACATTCTACAACTTGATTTCTTTTTCCGAAGTCATTTTCAGGAAAACAGTTTCAATCTTCTCAACATCAGAGGTGGTGTGGTTTCCCATGTAAACCTTAGCTCCAACCTTCTTGGTTAGCTCAGAGAAGGCATATGCTTTGATTTTTAGAGTATATCTTTCAGGATTTGCCTTCATCTACTCCAGGCAGTACCGGCACCCTCTCCAGCACAAATGAACAGAATTAAGGTCAAATTATAAGTGTTTAGGGCATAATGTACAGAAAAGTAGATACAAAATAAGCTCAAAACATGACTAAATGTGATCTTATCAGAGGGGGCAGAGTAGAACGGAGCAAAGTGGGGATGCTGAGTAGTGAGGTGGGTGCGGCATGGGGCGCACAGGTTTGTATAGATTAATTATATAACTGGGCATTACTGTAACCAGGGGTGGATCCATAGAGGTTCTTGGGGATCTCAAGCACTCCCAGTCCCCCAAAAACGCCTCAAGTATTGCAGATGGGAGTTGTGGAGCGTGATTTAGATGATCTGCCTAAGAACCGGGCTAAGTACAGAGCCTTGACACTATTGTACTTCCTGGAGCGGGCTTTAGGTCTATTTCTATTATTGAGATCCATGACTTCAGTTTTTTTATAGGTAAAACTTTCATCAATTTTGTAAATATTTACAAAGGGCTAATTATAATTTTGCCCAAACTCCATCTTGCAATGTGTGTTGCTACAATGTACTGGGTTGAGAAACGCAATTCTTCATATCAACTCATTCGTCTCTACAACAAATTTTCAAATCGAGTTCTCCATGACACTTAGAGCTCTGTCCATCGATCGTAAATCATCCACCTACAGGTATTGTAGCTGCCCTCCCTAGGATCTCGCACATACTCTTCAGTCAATCACCTTCTTTTTATTATCACCTCCCAAGCCACATATATTTATGCTTAGTATCTTCATAAAAATAGTTTTGTTTTTACGCTAGAAAGGTTGGAACTTTAACCCGGCAATTGCTCAGTGCTTGAATAGAGGTGCGTGCTCCTCTTGAATGTCAATCCCGATTAGGTTTTCAAGATGCATAGTTTCTTGAAAATCATCATGGTCAAAACCCTGAGCACCTTGCTGCCTCGTTATAGCTTTATAATGCCTATAGCGCTCCTTGCTTCAGCGAATGCTGCGCTTTTTTTCAATCCCAATTCTCCTATTGTTTCTTGCCTTATTGGGCCAGATAATATGGGCCAATGGACCGGCATGGACAGGATAGTACTTTCCCACTTGTTATTGGGACTTTTGAACAAGTTCTTCAGCATACTGCAATATTTCCTCAGTTAGAGATATATCCGAATTAGCTATTCTTTTTGTGACATGTCGATCATCCGGATTGAAGATCTGGTTATTCGGATTTAACTCTGGTGTATCTTCAATGAGCTGTGGGATTCCTGCATTTATAGGAGTCATAATAGCTTCCTTTTCTGATCCCGCATTCTGTGAAAAAATGACCCATTGCTTACTGTGATTTAACGTGATCCACCAGTATCAGAGACTGGAATTGTCGCGTTTGTCTGGGTCATAACATTGACAATATATGATTCCATATCAGCCGCCAAGATAGTTGCAGAATTGACAACTAGGTGGTTTCCCTATTTTGGAGGAGATCCATGCGAATCAAATAAAAATTTCAGATGATAATCATTAGATCCAACTAATATATCCTTGTGCAGATTCCTTGAGTTGTCTGTATTCTGTGTTATAATAGGTAATATAGCTGATGCAGAATCTTTTTGTATCTCAATCTCCACCAACAACTCACCCTACATAAATATCGGAATGGTAGGGAAATTTGAATTTTCTCTGCTCGCTGGATTATGTACTTGATCAGGGGTCAAAAATAGCTCTCCTAAGTTTGGAGACAAATTTGCAACTTCCTTTTTTTTGAGGGTTGACTAATATTCAAATCCGTAGAGATAACTTCAGTTACCTTAATTCCAGGGATTTTAAATTCGAATTCATCAACTGATTTGGTTGTCGGAGAAATTTAAGACATCAATACACAAGATAGAGAAAATTCTGGACTCGTTTATACTTATGTTTGGGAACTGTCAGAGTTGTATCTCGTGGTGGATACATATATTTCGTGAGTTTCATTGATGACTACTCGCGTAAGGTCAAGGTTTACTTCATACGGCACAAATTGGAAGTGTTTACCAAGTTTTAGTGGTGGAAAACTTAAGTAGAAAATCAGGTAGGAATGAAGGTTAAATGTCTTCAGTAAGACAATTGGATTGAGTGGACAGATGCAAAATTTCAGAAATTATGTGAGCAACATAGAATTAAGAGACACTTTGCAGTTTGCAAGACACCACAACAAAATGATTGCTACTAGAAGCGTGAGTGAGGTGAACAAGTTGAAGAATTTGTTGAATAGTGAGTTTGACAAGAAAGATTTGGGTGCGGCCAAGAAGATTCAGTGGAAGGAGATTCGCAGGGATAGAGCTACTAGGAGATTGTTGCTAACTCAGCAGGATTATTTTGAGAAGGTGTTGAATAGGTTCAGCATGGATCATGGAAAACCAGCGGGTATACCTTTGGCGAATCATTTCAGATTGTCTACCTCTTAGTTCCCTAAGACCTATGATTAAATTCACGACATGTAAAAGGTACCAAATAATAGCACTGTTGGATGTTTGATTTATGCTATGGTTTGTACGAGACCAGATTTGGCACAAGTTGTGAGCATGGTTAGTAAAATCTTTTCTAATTTGGGTTGATAACATTGGGATATTGTCAAGTGGATCTTCAGATACTTGAGGGGTACTATAGACTATGACCTCATGTTCAACAAGCATCAGGTTGATTCTTCAGTAGTGGGATATGTGGATGCAGAATATGCTGTGGGATTTGGATGACAGGAGGTCTATGATGGGTTATTTGTTTAAGCTGCTGGGAGACCAATTTGTTGGAAGTCCAAGGTACAGCCTATAGTTGTATTATCTACTACTAAGTCATAGTGCATGACAGTGGTTGAGGCTGCCAAGGAAACTTTGTGGCTTACAGGTTTGGTCTAGGATCTGAGTGTCTAGCTAGGTGAAGTTCAATTGCATTGTGATAGTCAGAATGTCATTTACTTGACAAAGAACTAGATATACCATGCTAGAGCGAAGCATATTGATTTGAGGTTTCACAAGATCAGAGAGTTGGTTACTTCTGGAGGATTGTTACTTGAAAATTTTCATACTTCTGAGAATGCAACTGACATGTTGACAAAGCCTGTTTCTATTGACAAGTTCAAGCATTGCCTGGCCTTGTCGAATGTCTCCAGTTGCTAGATGGGAGACAGACCCCAACTCAACATCCCTAGTGGAGTTCCCAAATTTTTACTTCTTATTCTCATAAGAGGCAGATATTCACCAAGGTGGAGATTTTTGGAGTATGTGGCTCATATTGGTGGGAGGGGGCAGAGCAGAGCGGAGCAAAGTGGGTATGCTAAGTAGTGGGGTTGGGGTAGGGATGGAACTCTGCGAGTTGGTATAGATTAATTATGTAATTGAGTTTGTGTTGTAACTCGGTCTGTATTAAGGTTATATAAATATTCTGTAGTTGTAACCCTAGAGAGCAAAGCCAGACTAATAATAAAGTTACTGTTCTTGCTCCCATGGACATAGGCATATTGCTGAATTATGTAAATCTTGTGTTCTTAATTTCGTTTTGTTTGTGTATACAATTAATCCTCGTAATTGCTTCACGCCGCTGTTACACATAGAGGGGGTTGATGATGTGTTGAGGCTTGCATATCCAGTCAACAAAAGAAAGTGACCAATAAAAGAGCAGCGACGTTGCAAGATGAGAAGCTGGGATGCTATCCAGGGATCCATAGCTATAGAGCTAGACTTCGCCAATCGCCTCCCAAAGCCCCTCTGCAGCCCCTCCTGCTACCCTCTTGCAACCCCTCCCACAGCCCCTCCTAGTGGTTTGGCAAAGCAATTACTTGAAGAGTTGAAGGCATTCTCGCATTACAAATTATGGGAGGGAGCCACTACAGTTAGACACCTACTTGAGGTCAAGGCGGATCGACAAATCTAAATTTCACTAGAGGATGATACCCGGGAAGAATGGTTGACTTATTTGATTACTCGTATCACTCGTGACTTTACTATGATTTGTTATTAATTATATTTGGAGCTATACTAGTGTGGTTTCATTTACTTTAGTTGGTTTGGAGTATGCCTTTGGTTGGTTTGGAACTATAGCGTTTGTTGGTTTGAATTTGCTATTACTTGAATTATTTTCGTTCAATTTTAAGTTCATTTGTTTCATATTGTTCTGTTTACTTTGTTTGATAAACGATGGATTCAATATGTGCTAAAGATTGTAAAACAAATGCATTAATCTGTCAGACAGAACACATATTGTACAATCATTTACTATTCAATAATACGTAATCAAATCACTAATAAATACCTCCTCCCAAATAAGGTGTAATCAACCAATTACTTTTTTTAAAAAAAAAATTATTAATGAAAATAAAATGTTTTGGTACACGGAAAATTGCATGCTCCCTCCTGTACAAGTCCAAGCAGTAGCATCCAAAAACAATTAACGACACATTTTCATTAAGTCAAAAGAAACGAGACTAAAGCGAACTTGCGAAATAGGGAATCGGGAGCTGTAGAGTTTGAGACTGAATCTCTCGTCCTCCTTTGTCATCTCCACCCTGTGCCCTGTAGCCTCCCCTGCAAAGCTTGAAATCTCAGCCACACCAATGTCTCGGACCTTACTGTTTTATCACCCAGATTTCGTGTACTTGGGGGAGCTAAACCTTGCCAATACACTTCACAGAAAAGCAATAGCAAAAGGACATCAGAATATAGTTTTCATCAATATTGAACTAAACCAGTTTGCTAATGGACAGTCCAATATTTTGCGAATGCATTCATGCGCAGTTGAATCAAAATTGTACCTTGCCCAGGGGTTGAGTACTAACCCATAGTTAGTGTCCACCCCTGTGTCTAGGATAGACTGCTGGAGGATTCATTTTGGAATCCAGGGACGCAGCCGAAGTCAGCATTTTTCTATGCCTTCTAGCCTCCAACAGGTGGTCCAGATCTACTGCGTACACAGCATACAGATTGTTCATAACCTGTCTCTCCATGTAGTCACATCCTCACAGCAAATAGGAAAAAAACAGGGAGAGCAAAGCAAGTTGAGTTGTTCTCATCAAACAAGAATGGTCATCAACCGTTTGGAAGAGTACTCGAGCAAAAGGATATAGAATTGCCTACCTTGGTCGGAGGATTCAGCTTACAAGAAGTTAGCATCCACCTCCATTACATAAAAGACCGCAAGGGGATTCAATGAGGAATCCATGGTGCAGTCTGAGTTATCTTATTTATAATCTCATATTTTGCCCCAGATTTGTCGGCAGTGTTTTATGAGCATATGGCTTCTCGGTTCAGTCAGTTATCCAGTTGCACCTCTGCCACAAGGTCTCTTTTTTGTAGAAGTTATGATCACCTTCTTCAAGGTCCTTTTCGCAAGTTTACGGAGCAATATGTCCTGCCTCCCAGTAACTGTTTTCAGTGAATATCCTGGATTGTCCTTCAGCAAATCCTTTTCCTGATGGAAGAGGGGAAGAGCCCTCCATGGATAGCCTTTCCCTGAATCCCGTATCAGGAATCCCAATGTAGGATCAATGTTGATTTGCACACTACTTAGCCTTCTTTCAGAGAAAATCTGTAACCCTTTGGCCAAAGCTTCCAGTTGACCAGTTGGAGAAGAAGCTGCGCTGAGTGAATACGCATACATTGCAGTTCCTTTATGATCTTGAATCACACCACAGGCAGCTCTATCATAGCATACTATTTTCAGGCTGACATGTCCATCCGACATAGAATCCTGAGGGGGTAGTGTAGATTTTCCCCATCCTTCACCACAGTTTTGATATTGAGGAGTCCAGGATATGTTTTTCTGTTGGAAAAGCAGATGAGAGACTGGATTTCAACAGGAGAATTTCCTGAAGTAGCTCACACGATCTGCTTGCTATATATTTCATAGTAAGAAATTCAGACTGGAAGAGAGCTAAACATCTTGCAACCCAGATTTGCCAGCATACACAAAGGGGAAGAATTCTTCTGATATAGTTAACAGTCGCACTGCTTGACACATTACTCCAAATTTCCAGTCGCCTTGACAGGGATGTTACAGAAACTGGAACATCACATTACTGCTCTACTATATGCCACACTCCTTGCGCTATTTCACCATAAGAAAATAGATGGTCAACTGATTCCTCTTGTGGCTTAGAAGAGCAGCAAAAATCAATTACTACAAGAGTGTTAATATCACATATAACGTAATCAATATTAAACTCGAAAAAATAAGTCTACAGTAAACAAATTCTAATAAGGAAACTATAACTTATATAAAATTTATAGAATCATTAAAGTCAAAACTACGAGTCTTGTGTGGGTCGCCCCAGGCCCGGACACGAACTCGCCCGACAATGTAGTGGGTCCAAATTGTCTTTCTTAATTCGTCATTATCTCTATTATATTAAATATCTTCATGTCATGGATTCAATTTTTCAAGTTTATGGATTCAAAAAACATCAAGGACCTTGGCCAAACTACCAAAAAAAATTAAGTAGAGGTTTTTTCTCTCACTAACTCAAAAATGCTTTCCCTTCTCTCTAGAAAGTGTGTGTGCAAATACACATTTTACTAAGTGATATCATCAAATCTTCAAATTTTCGAACCCAAATCTTCATCCACACATCTTCAAATCTTCAAACCTTCATTCATGTATTCATCCCATCTTTAAATCTTCATCAAACAAGAATCTTCCATTCTGAGTAACAAGCCAACACCCTCACAAAAGCATAGTACTTGTGCTACACCATTTTAAGCATTCCTCGCCAATTTTTTTACCATTTCAGCCCACAAGTAAGTCACACCATCTAACCCTAGTCATTGAAGAAATCTGGCCCGGCCCATTATTCGGGTCTCAGTGCGTTTTGAAGAGATAGACCAGCCCATTAATCGGGTCTGGGGCCGCCCGGCCCACGCCTCGTGAGTCATCAGGCTTTGAATGAATCGAGCCCACATCTCGTGGGTCTCGTATGTGTGGGTGCGCCGGCGGGGATTAATTTGGTAGGAATGTGGATTATCCTCATAAAAACCTTAAGCCCAAGGTGATTTGATTTTAACCCGCATCCCTATTTAAACCTCAATATTTTTACTTCCACAATCGGTGTGAGACAATTTCAACAATGCTCTCATCAATGTTTTGGGTTTCCATCCATATACCTGTAAGTCATGTTCCCACCAAGCCTGGTAGCCGTCCTCCCCCTCTTTCGGAGGTGCAGGTTTGCCGGTGAGGTGTTGGATCCGGCCTCGGCCATCAATTGCAATCTCCATACGTCTTTTCCATATTGGATAATTTCGAGTATCTAACGGCTCTCGTAATTTGATTATTATTACTCGTTCCAATCTCTTTTGGAACTAATGCGGTCTCCTTGTCCTTCAGGGCTGCCGCAATCTGGTTTCCGAGGATTTTGGCGGCCTCCGAGAGCGCTACCAATTCGGCCATCTTCTCATTGCCTCAATCTGTTTACTGGTAGATGACGACACCGGGATACGTCCCTTGCTCCGATACCACGATAGTTTGATAGTATTGATTTATGTACACATGAACACACAAGAACACAAGATTTACGTGGTTCGGCTATGCCTACA
>JAOYMZ010043301.1:0-31061 GCA_025802335.1 Pinguicula primuliflora | reverse complement strand
CCTCCTTCTTGCCTCTTAGCCCACACTTGCTTGATTGCTTGTTGCTAGACACATCTACATCCTATACTTCATACATTGTGCATTCATGATTATTCGGATGTTGAAGTATTTGTGCATCATTTTCATTCATCTCTAGCTAGATTCTTGTTTTATGTTTGAGAACAAGCATCATTCTAAGTGTGGAGGGGTTTCACTGAGATAAGTTGCAAGAAAGGATTTTTTTTTTCTACAGAATGTTTAAATAAAGCAATCAAAGCAGTGGTTTGCAACCCAACTCCATCTCCAAGTCTGGCACTGGAACCATAGAACATGGCCTCCAAACCTGTACTCCCATAACCTCCATACATTCACAAGACGACCCAAACATACCCGAGCTAGAAAAGCTCAACCTAGATCGATCTAAAGTCGTCAACCCGAGGCTGACTCCCCAACTACAGAGCCTTGGCTCAACAGGCACTGAAATGCGACTTAGCCACATCACCATAACCAAATTCCAAGCAAATTCCAGTTTCATAACCAGCCTAGCAGTTCGCAAGGTTTTACACCTAAAAATCCATCCCCTTTTGCATAGAAAATTATTTAAAGAATTTTGAATCTGACAAGAGAATCTGGGAAAAACAGAGTTTTGAAAGAACCTCTAAACATACTTTCGAAAGCAAACTTGCATCAGTTGATAGCCATAAAGGAGTTCTGCAAACGATTCCCCTCCCCCTGTTAAACATGCTTGTCTACCCCATCCCGAAAAGAATTCAAGACATGGATTTTGAACGAAGTAGCGAGTTCATACACACATCCAAAATACAGCAGTGATTCTTACACAAAAAATCGACCCAGATTCAACATAGCACACGAATTCCCCATTTTCAGTCACGGATAAAAAAACGAAGACACATCGAGTAAAACGAATCAAGGAATCAGGAAACAAAAACCCCTAGCAATCTGAGTCCATCCCCTTATACTCAATTACTCACCCTCTACTTCAGAAAGCTCGAATTCTTGTGTGAATGTGTTGAACAGATGCTCCCTCTGCACTTCCCCCGTTTGAGGTATTTATAGGCCAAGCTCCCCTCCCTCTATTTGCCTCCCCTCGACAGTTTTCTCGAGATTGTGCTTATCCCCTCGCTCCTCTGCGTCCGCGTAGATATGCACGCCATTAACCGATTGGATCTTCGTGGATTCGGGGTGAGCCAGCGAGGGTTTCTCCTTTGCTGAATTTACATCTCTGCCGCGTATCTATCCTTTACAACGGATGAGGTCCCAGGCCCGGAACCAATTTGGGACAAAGGAGAATTAATTCCCAATGGCTTTCCCCAACCCAAATGTGGGTATTACCGACACCCAACGACCATTGGCCCATTAGTATTACGGAATCGATGTCCATATATTTAATTAGCCGGCTAACGGAATATATATATCCAAGGTATTAACTATAGGAAGAAAAATCCGTACCGTTACAGATCTGACTGCATTTATTTAGCCTGTGAGCAAAATTGTTTACTACTTTGGCCCGTGAGCCCTGTTTGTTTACATTTGAGTGTGATTTAGGGGTCTTAGAGAGGAGCTCTTTGAAGAGAGCCATTGAGGATCTCTGTGGGTAAGTCTCGTGCTTGCTAGAGTCTATTGCTAGAGCCTTTTGGTTGTCAGTTTGTTAAAACTTGGTTGACTCTTGGAATAAGAGTTCTGAGGTTATAAAACTAGTTGTTCTTGTTTGCTCCTGAGAGTACTGAAATAATTCTGCACACGAGTACTACACTGTTATGTGACTCTGTGGTTATCTGTGATCTGCGAATATGTCTGCCAGAATTGAAATTGCTCAGTTTGATGGGAAGAGGGACTTTGTGACTTGGGCTAGGCGTATGAAATCTGTTATGTCTCATTATAAAGTACATTATGCCTTAAAACCCATTAAAGATTGACCTGAAACTATTACTGCTAAAGCTGAAGAGGTTAGGGAAGAAGCTTTGAATTTGTTAATCTTGAATTTATCTGATTCTGTCATTAGGTAGTTAGATGGTTCTGAGGACCCTTTAGAAATCTGGGATAAATTGCATGTTTTGTATGCCTCTAAGAATCCAGCAAACCTGATTTTTGTTAAAGGGTCACTGTTTTCATACAAGATGGAGTCTGAAAAAACAGTAGTAGAAAATATGGATGAATTTTTTAAACTTACCCAACTTTTAAAAGGAAGTGCGCATGATTTGGATGATGAGTCTCTTTCTATGATTTTATTAAACTCAGTAAGTGAAGATTATGTGGTTGTTAAAAATGCACTTAGGTATTCAGGTTCTTTGCCTAAACTGGAAGTTATTATCAGTGGTTTGAAAGCTAAGGAGATAGAGTTGAAAAATTCTAAATGTGTTTCAAATGGTTTGTTTACTAAGACGGAAACTAAGGATGAAATTGATAGGCCTAAGGTTCAAAATAACACTGTCAGTCAAGGTCAAAACAGGTTTGGTCCTAGGAATCAACGTTTTCAACAGAATAAATTTTTTTCTAGGGGTCAGAATTTTAAGCCGAATAGGAATTTTCAGTATTCTTCAAGTTTTTCCAACTCTGGTTTTAATAGGAATGGTTTTCAGCCAAGGTATACTTATTGTCATAAACTTGGTGATGTTCAAAGTAATTGTTTTGCTTTGAGTAGGGATAACAGAACTCATAATGATAATCAAGCTGTTAGGAGTAATAATAATAATAATCCTAATATACTGTTTGTGGTTGAATCTCCTAGTCAGAGGCACACTGATGCACATAGATGTACTGATTTGAGTAATTCTGGTCAGCCTGCTTTTAGATGTCAAGAAAATAATTCTGCTGGTCAAAATGTGCAATATATGTGTGTTAATACCCATAATCCAATAGGGCTGCATGTGAAAATGTAGGACAAGTGTATTTTGATTCTAGAAACCAACCTAGTACCTCTTACAATCAACCTATGTATGACTCGGTCTTCTTTGTGAACAATGAGGGTGATGAGCTTGTACTGGATGAAGAAGAGTCTACATTAGGTCATAACAGTTTTAACGATGATGATTTGATTCAGTTCATGTCTGAGTGCCAAAAAATTAACTTTTCTTTAAAGGGTCAGTGTGATTTTTCAGAACAGTCAATTTCAAAATTTCTTTCAAACAGTCTTCAAACTGTTTTTGTTTCTGAAAGTGATTCTGTTGAGTCTTTTAATTCATGTTAAGATTATGTTTTAACTGTTTCTGAGTTTGAGAACACTGATGATTGGGTTTTAGATTCAGGCTGCACTTATCATATGATACCTAATCTAAACTGGTTTGATTCCTTGGATAAATGTAAAACTGGTATGGCTGTGATGGGTAATGATAATGTTTATGAAATTGTTGGTACTGGTTCTGTTTTTTTGAGATTAGATAATGAGAACAGAGTTAAATTGACTAATGTTAGGTACATACCAAATCTTAAGAGGAATTTAATTTCACTTGACATGTTGGAAGAATCTGGTTGTTGGTATACTTCTAAGAATGGCATGCTTACTGTTTTCAAGAATGATTCTATTGTTATGACAGAAACTAGAAAGAATAGGTTATATTTTTTTAATGGCAGAACTGAAACTGACAGTATTTTTTTGGTTTCTGAAATTGATTTGATAAAACTTTGGCATTTGAGACTTGGTCATATAGGTGAGAAAAATTTGAAACTGTTGCATGATAGGGGTCTGTTAGGTAAACATAAATTCAGTGGCTTATTTTTTTGTGAACCTTGTGTGCTAGGGAAGCAACATAGACTCAAATTTCTTAAAGCTGTTCATGTTTCTTAACATTGCTTAGATTATGTACATTCTTATTTGTGGGAGCCTGTTAGTGAGTCTACTCATGGGGGGAAGGTATTTCATGTCTGTTGTTGATGATTTCAGTCGTAGAGTCTGGGTTGTTCTGTTAAAGACTAAAGATCAGGTTTTTTCTAAGTTTAAAGAGTGGAAACAACTTATTGAAACTCAGAAATCTAATAAGGTCAAATATTTGAGAACTGATAATGGCTTAGAGTTCTGCAATTCTGAATTTGATTCCTTTTGTGCTTTACATGGTATAATTAGACATCACTCTGTTAGACACACACCACAGAAAAATGTACTGTGGTGTCTGTCTGGCATGAAAGTATTGATTAGCAGAGATGTTATTTTTAATGAGTCTGAGTTTCCATGTTTAAGTCAGAATACTTCTGCTACTGTTCCTGTTTTATCTGAATATGTTTCAAGGAGGGTATCTCTTGAATGGGAGAATGCTCCTTTGGCCACTGTTGAGGTGAAGTCTCAACCAGGTCCACCAGTTAAGGTGGAGGTTGAGACTTTGATCCCTACTTGTGATTCTGCACCATCTCAAGTTGAAACTGAATCTGTTGTTTTACCTACTTCTTCTGTTGTTATGGCTGAGAATGCCCCTGTACCACCTGTTGTGCAATCTGATAATACTAATCTGTCTGATTATCAGTTGGTTAGAGATAGGGAAAGAAGGACTATTAAACCTAATCTGAAATATGCTAATTTTGCTGAAACAATGGATTATGCTTTTCTGATTAGTCAAGAAATCATGCATTATGAACCTGAGTTTTTTCTGGATGCCATTAATTGTTCTGATACTGTGAAATAGGTTGCTGCTATGAATGATGAAATTATATCCTTAAATCAAAATGGTACTTGGATATTTGTTCCTAAACCTGTTGGTAGGAAGGTAATTGGTTGTAAATGAATATATAAAATCAAAGAAGGTAATGGTGAGTCAGAACCAGTTAGATACAAGGCCAGACTTGTTGCTAAGGGGTTTAGTCAACGTGAAGGGATAGATTATAATGAGATCTTTGCACCTGTTGTGAAATTCAAGACTATTCACATACTGTTATCTCTTGCTGCATGTCATGATTTGGAATGTGATCAATTAGATGTAAAGACTACATTTTTATATGGTGAACTTGATGAAAAAAAATTTATGGACCAACCACTTGGATATGCTGATTCTTTGGAGTCTGAACATGTATGCTTGCTGAAAAGGTCCTTATATGGTTTAAAACAGGCACCTAGACAATGGTATAGGCGTTTTGACAGCTTTATTTCAAAACTTGGCTTTATTCGTAGTTTATATGATAGCTGTTTTTATTATCTGATTCAAGAGCATGCTACTGTTTATCTTCTTTTATATGTGGATGATATGTTGCTTATTAGTTCTTCTAGACAAGATATTGATGATCTGAAGTTGAAAATGAAATCAAATTTTGAGATGAAGGATTTACGTGAGGCTAGAAAGATTCTTGGTATGCAAATTGATAGAAATAGGACTGCTGGTACTTTAAAGTTGCATCAATCTGATTACATTCATAAATTGTTAGATAAATTTGGATTTTCTGATGTTAAATTTGTTTCATCACCCATTACTTTGCATTTTAAGTTGAGTAAACTGCAATGTCCTTCTACACCATCTGAGACTCAAGAAATGAAGAATGTGCCTTATTCCAATATTTTGGGTTCACTTATGTTTGCTATGATTAGCACCAGACCTGATTTATCCTATGCTGTTTCATTCTTAAGTCGGTTTATGTCAAATTCAGGTCTTGAACATTGGTCTGCTTTAAAATGGGTACTGAGATATCTTAGGGGCACTTCTGATTTGGGTTTAATGTTTAGAAGATATGCTGATCAGTCAGGCTTACGTGGCTATGTGGATTCTGATTATGCTGGGGACTTAGATTCTAGAAAATTAACTACTTGTTATCAATTCTTGTTGGCTGGTAATTGCATTAGTTGGAAAACACAGTTACAGCATATTGTTTCACTCTCAACCACTGAATCTGAATACATAGTTTTAGTTGATTGCTTTAAGGAATGCATGTGGCTTCAAGGACTTCTTTCTGAATGTAAAATCCTGACTGATGTTGGTACGGTGTTTTGTGATAGTCAATCTGCTATACATTTAGCTAGAAATCCTGTTTTTCATGAAAGGTCTAAACATATTGATGTTAAGCTGCATTTTATTCGTGATATTGTTGTTGATGGACAGGTTAAACTGGAGAAAATTGACACTAAAATTAATCCTGCTGATATGGGAACCAAAGTTGTAGCTAATTTGAAATTGAAATTTTGTGTTGAGCATTTGGGGATGAGTTCTGCTATCTGATGCATTATGTATTCGGTTTTTCCTCTATACTGTTGCTAATTAGGTTACTGCAAGTTGTTCCTTGATCTGTTTTTGGGTCATGTACCCAAAAAGGTGGAAATTGTTAGGGATTTTGGGCACATGACCCCTTGGCACTTATATCTTATGCTACTAACGTTTATTTTTCTTGTTTTTGCACTCGTGCACGTCCCGAATTCGATGGTCGGATGATGTTAATTTTATAAGTCGTAAGACCATCAATAGGCTTACATATGACTTGCGAATTGTCAACCGGGTTATTATATGACTTGGAGGTTGAAATTCCGTACTCGAATTGATGTCGTGTCAATCGTGGTTCTCAAATTCTTTCGATTCTTAACAACGTTGGGTAGGTGAATGAGTTAGATTTTTGGATTTGATGTGTTTAGTGGGCTTGGAATTATATGTTGGGTTTTGGGCTGGTTCCAGTTGTGGGCCTCGATCTCTATTCTATTCAGCCCATTTGACTCTTACCTGGTGGTGTTGACTTGGTCAACTGGATTAAATCTGGACTTGGGCTTCAGTTCTATTTTATCAATTTGGCCCAGGTTGCATTATATTCATCTTACCTGTTTTGGCCTGTCTGATCATTATTTTCATCCGTTCGCTCGGCCTGTGATATATATTACTACGAGGCTCCTCTGTATCGTCACTTTTAACACTTGTGTTTTTCGGCTTACTCTCTGTCACTCCCTGAGACTCTCAAACCCTATTTTTCACCGACATTTTCGACTTTTCTGGTCGATTTACCGGTCTTTTCTCACATCTGAGCACAGATTCGGACTCCTCGTCCTACTCTTGTTCTTTTGAACTGATTGCATTGTGTTTTCTCGTGCGTTGACCGACGGTTGATTTCAAGTTTTACGAACTGACGGCCCATTCTTGCAGATTTGTTCGAGAGATCGATAGATTCGTGCTTCTGCTACACTCGGCATTCAGGATCTAGAGTTTTACATATATATCATTTTGTAAAACTGTATTTCACGTACTGTATTTCATACATTTGACTAATACTTCACTGTTATTGTTATATAGGATCTGAGCAAGGTCATACTGGACCTCACAATTTTATGTAGGAAAAATGCAACATTCAGATGCATTATACACACCATTCAGATCCACATAGGTCAAGGAGACAAGAAATGACCATTTTGGCCAAAGTCCACCAACAACAAAGAAAGAACCTTTGTCATTTTAGTGAAAGAAGAGGGAATTGACTGATCCGACCCTTGCAAAGGCCATATCTTTCAAACTAGGTCGAGGGTCATGCTGTAACTTCACCAAAAGCAAGCCCTAAGAGTCCTCTACAATTCTTATTCCTACATGAGATGCATTAGAGGCCGCAGAGTGAGCATTTAGAGCGATTTATCCATTTTGGATAATGAAGGAAAAAATTACCATGTAGCCCCCTTGCAACTGGTATATCTCTCAGAATACTTGGAGGGACATGCTATAATTTCACATGGATGTTGCCCTAGTAGTCTTGGATAAGTTTCATTCAGACACAACACACTTTGGAGGCAACGGTCTCCGGCAATTTGGCAATAAAAGCTCAGACAGTCATCCTAGTGCTCAAGCATAAGAAGTCTCTCTTGTTGCTGATTTCAACGGATGCCATGGCTTTGATTTTTTTTTCTTATGCATATCATGCTTCAAGCATTAGCTAAACTATGTATACTCAAGGCTCGGTTAAGCCATAACTATGATGATTTGAACCTTATGCTTATGTATTGAATGTCACTATTACTTTCTCGGATGGTTGTACTTTGTTTTGCATATGTTTATGTTATTTTGGCCGAATGACATAAGCTTAGCTAAGTGTTTTGCATTTTTTTGATGAATTAATTGTGTAGATTTGACACTAGACACCTCCACACCACCATCCTTGGAGATGACCCATAACCTGTGGTGCCATATCTAAAGAATCGTTCATATTGTGATTTTTTCTTCACTAGCATACTTGCGGTGAGGTCGGAAGGCAAAATTCCCTTTATGATAGGTAGTCTAACTAGTAAACCTAGGAAGAGAGCTAGTTATATATGAGTTCTGTGGTCTTGGATAAGAATCAGTGTGATTATTTGATGCATAAGTTCTGTTCATTACAAAGTAGTGAGGCAAGATACCAAAGTCTTACCAGACCTGCTGAACTGCTTTCCTCAACTAAAACTGAACTTTTAACAGATGCAGTAGGTAACTTTCAAACTGAGGAGGGTAATCTGCAGCAGGTCCTAAATGGAAAGAATGAGAAGGAACAGAGGCTGGATTTTGCGAATGGACAAAATTCTGAGCAAGGGATGCCACAGTACGCAACCAAGAACTTTTCTGCAACCTCAGAAGACAATCTGCCGGTTCCTGGGGAGACTTTGGGACCCCAGAACAGCCAACGAAAAATTTGGAGTTGGGCGGACAGAGTTGAGGCAGGATCCGGGGAAGATTCAGACTTCTACACACGACACCCCGCAGCGGAATCAGGCTCAGCAGTCAACCAACAACAAGGTCTGCTGCCCAATTCGACCAGGTTAGATCCCCTAGAAGCCCCTTTCTCTCCGCAGACGAAACAAATTGGCAACACACACGACATGGTGCAATATATGTCGGATTACTCAGATGAAACGTTATATGAGATTCCCATCACCAACAACGGAATGAGTTTCGCCGAGGCATGGGCTGCAGATAGAGGCATGATCAGCTCGGCCCCCGAAGGGGGTTTCTCCTTAAGTGACATCGATGATATCAATGTAGAAGAATTCCCCACCTGGTATGAAGATCCCGAACAATGCATCCCAGCGCCTGTGAAAAAGGCGAAAAAGAAGAAAAAGAAAAAGGACCAAGAGCCCCCCAACCCACGGCGCAGCCTGCGCATTCGCGGACTTCCGTTATCTTAGTAGTGACTCTATTTCCAGTTGTGATTGTATTTTCCACAACTATGCTCACTTTTGGGGCTAGTTTGTACAATCACTTTTGTTATCAATAAAATTCTTTTAAAAAAAAAGATACCAAAGTCTTGAGTCATCTCTCTCTATTGTGATTTTTCTCCAATTATGTTGTGAGTTTTGATCTGTTGTATTTTTAACAATTGATCTACATTCGTCTAACTTTACAATACACTTGGTTTTATTTCATTCTGTCTAGTAGTTTAGAAACTGCAACCCCCTGAATATTCAATTACCTTGAGATTAGTTGTGAATTTGAGTATGTGCTAGGCTAAGGAGTAGGACCACCAGCCACCCTTTAGATAGCTTAAGCAAACAATATCCTAGTTTACGCACCATTGATTTGGGTCTAGTTAGGAAGGTTCAATACCTGGGTCTTAATTACAATCTATCAAGAGAAATAGTGTTAATTGATAGGATGTATGTTAGAATATAACTACCTAATAGTGAGGAACCCTATAGCTTTGTAGGTGAACTAATCAATTATCGCTTGATTGTGCATGTTTAGGATACCTGACATCAATTATGTGTACAATAATGAAACTACAACCTTGTACTCTGTTATCATCAATCTTTCTCTAGAACAATCGTCCATATTATTTATTTTAGTTAGCTTTTTTAATTGTTCATTAGTTATTAAAAATCCAAACTGAAATCCTCCCATTTAATTGCTTTATTCAGAATCAGTGATTACCATGATAGTAGTATAAGTCAATTTACAGCAAGTTCTTGAGAGATTCGACCTCGGGAGTGTACGTTATACACTTACGAGTATTTATTTGATCACGCACTACAACGAGATTTGGGTCATGTGTGCAAGCAATGCGTGCACGGATAAGATTTTGAGCAAATTGTTCCTTCAACATAGATGGCACAACTAGATGAGGGAGGAGGAGGATATGTATCCGCCAATGAGAAAGAAGGGAAACCTAGAAAGCAGAAGAACAAGAAATTTCCATTGATATTACCCAGAATTTACTTGTTCACTGTGATGATGGGAAAGAAGGAACTCGAAAATTGTTATAAATGAAGAGTGAGAAGGTAGTAGAGATAAAGGGATTTTTCACCTCAACAGATTGGGGTCGAATTTAAAAGGCAGGTTGGGAGAGGGAACACAACATATTTCTGGAAAGATGTTTGGATAGATGTGCAACCACTATCAGAAAAATATCCAATGCTGTACTCATTAAGTACGGATAAAGAAGCAACAGTTAGTGAGAAAAGGGAGTATACACTGCAAGGCTGGTCCTGGAGTTGGAGCTGGACCAGATTTTTGCAGCAACCTGAAATGTCTCAACTGCAACATCTACAGTCCTTACTGCAAGATGCCCCCTTGCTGACAAATGAGGGAGATTGCTGGCAACCGGTTTCTGGAGCTACCTACAGCACCAAAAGAATGTATCAGCTACTAATGCAAGAAATTTGGAGTCAAAATGAGGCTGATATCCTGGCTAGCAACGCATGGAATAAGGTAATCCCAAGAAAAATATGCTGTTTCACCTGGCAACTGCTCCAAGGCAAGATCCCAACAAAGGAAAATCTTCAAGCCCGTGGCATACCTATTGAATCAACCATCTGTGCATTATGTGAAGAAAAATCAGAATCGGCTGACCACTTATTTCTGCAATGCAAAGAAGTATCACGAATTTGGTATGCAATCTATGACTGGCTTGGCGTTCATACAATACTGGCGCAAGCAATTCCAGATCACTATGTGCAACACGAAAACATTTTGGGTTTTCCATGGACCAAGGAAACCCTAAATGCAATCTGGCAAGAAGTGTGTTGGGCAATTTGGAAAATCAGGAACGAGAAGGTGTTTGGCAACAAGCCAATCGATCATGATACAGCCATTGAAATGATTCAACTACACCTATGGCAAGTACTGAAAGCTAGTGGTCATATGATACCTGCCATGAGCATATCGGAGTGGAGTCGACTTCCGAGCCAGTGTGTGAATTGCTAGATCGCTGATGAAGTTGGAAGGAGGAGGCTGCAGAGTGTCACCAAGTCTGAGATCTCGATCTCCTGCTCACGGCCTTAATTGATCTGTAATGAGAAATGGTGAAGTGAAGGAGAGGGATATAAATGTAAAAACACATTTTCGTAAATAATACATACAAAATTACCTATAAAAAAAAAAGATAATTTTTGTGTAATCACGTGAGACTGACGTGTAAAGGCTTTCTTGCCAATACCATTACATTTTTTTGATAGGTAATTCATGCCATGACATTATTTGGTTTGCGTAACCAATGCATGGATTAATGCATTGGTTCAATCAACGAACCAATGTATGCACAAATTTTTTTTAATAATAAAAATAATGGTGGCAGCTGATCACTGCCTGGGCACCCTTGGGGCCGCCCAACACCTAGGGGGGCCAGCAGCATCTCGAACCATGGCTGTGACGGATTTCTCCGTGGGGAAAATAAGCTCTGGCGTGATGACGTGTTCGTTTCTGCCAGTGGCCGACAATGTGCGACCAGTTGTTACCGTTGGGGATGATCCTGGCATAGTGAAGAGATGGCGGCGGCGTGAGATGATTCGCACCGGACTGCAGGCGATGTGGCCGTGGTTGGATCACGGTGGGGTGGCGGCCGCATGAGATGATTGCTCTCCATATATACATATTTTGATATGGGAAGGTTCAATGGATATGTATTTTCTTTTACAATTAAGTTGTTTATCTTATATATTGATTTATGTAGTTCTTAATTATGAAATTTATTTGCTCAAACACTTGATCATCTCTCTGATAATGGATTCAAGGGATATGTATTTTTACAAAACTTTAATAATTAAATCAGTATCATTGATGTGATGAGATAATTTTATAAGGGAGTTGTTACGCATACATAGTAATCTTATACATAATGCATATATAGTGTCGTTTTGTTTTTTTACATTTTATTAGTTGCTGTCATTTTGTAATTAATGCCTGTACAAAATGGCACTCATTTTTAAATCAACACATACAAAAAGACACTATGTATGTACTTATGTATGAATTTAGTATGTATGTTTAGCATTTTAAATTTTATAATTTGTTTGATCACTGACTTTATTCACAGATTATGACTGGGTCTCTTGATTAATACTTGTTTGGCAAGGCACGTCACTGAGTTGGATTACTGCACTAGCGGGGACATTTTTATGATGAAACGACGTCGGATAGGGGAAATTTCTCAAATAACAATTTTCCCCAAATCCATAATCCCTACGCCAGTCTCCAACACTTCCTCGGAAGTGTTCCCAGCGCTCTGGACAAATTTCTTCTCACACCTGAACATTGAATACGATAATGATCCGTACTGATTTCTTCCACTAAACTTTGCGGGGTACCCAAAAACAGCGATGGATTTCTTGGTATGCTATTTTCTGGTGGATTGAATCCAACTTTGGAAATTGCATTCTTGTTTGTACGAGTTGGTTTACCTAAAGTTTTTAGTTTTGAGTCTGCAGAGAAAGTTGTCAAGTAAAACCTTTCTCATACGTGGAGTGGCTTTCGCGGCATCTGGCTCAGGGTTAGCTTACTTAACCAAATATTGTGATTATGGTAAGAACCATTTTAAGCAATCGGTATACCCTGCTAGTATTGTTGTTTATTTGTTGAAGAGATGATTAACGAATAACGATGATAATGTTTCTACTGAATTGGGCTACTTGATCTGTATTCTGGTTATTATAGATAAGTCGGCATCGGTTTCAATATCTACCTCCTCGTGGGATCCCTTAATTTGGCCGCCGAGAATTTTCGATGGAAACAACTTGCTTTCTCCATTTATTCAATCATGTGATGCACAGGCTGGTATAACGTTTTGTATCTTCTTATTTAATAGCTTTTGTTGTTGCCCTATTAGCCCAATTTTCTTGCCTGGTGAATTTTGAATAAATGTTATGTCAGTGCAGGTGTTGGTGTACTTCCTCGATTTCTTTCTATACAGGGTGCTATTCCAAATCCTGCCACAAGAAAAGGAGCTGAAGTGGATGCGGGGAATTGTCCTAACCCTTCATGCAACTGTCTTGGCCGTGATACTATTGCCAATGCAGCGGCCAAAGTTTCTCCTGCTGTTGTGAATTTGTCCGTACCTAAAAGTACGTTCTGCTCAATCTTACTCACTCAAATAAATGTAAACAACTGCCGAGGAGATAATGTATAGTTAATATATACTCCAATTTTGATTTCTTTGTAGGTTTATATGGTATGAGAGTGGGTGACGGCATTGGTTCAGGAACTATTATTGATGAAGATGGCACTATTTTGACTTGCGCACATGTAGTGGTTGATTCTAAAGATTGGAAGTCATCATCTAAGGGAGTTGTATGTGCTTTGAAGTTATCATTTCTTCTATTAGAATTTTGAACTGTTTTTTCACTCAAGTTGATTGACAGCAAAAAAGCTGTATTCTAAGGTGTCTATGATATATTCTTGGGTTTTTCCATTATGCATTCGCATGGATATGGGAAGAGCAAAGTAAACACAGCCCCCCACACACATTCACATCTACATATGCATGCATACACATGCACATAAATTTTTGAATATATACACATACACATAAATTTTGAAGTCATAAACCCTTGTGTCATAAACCTTCTTATCGTCGCAATTTCGGTCACCACCGTCGGAAAGCTCATGCCTCGACAGATGTCCAGGATGGTATTCCTAGTAATTTTGTCTAATTTGTTTTGTAGGGTTAAGTGTTCCAATCCAACCATTTGATCAAGTATTCCAATTTAGGCTTGACCCTTGTGTATTCTAATTTTTGGTTTTATAAATTACCGGTGGAACTCTGTCGGAGCATGGGACCTTGATGTTTAGGCTTTCTATCAGGGGTCAATTCTGGTGGTGGACAATGGTGGCGGCCGGAATGGCGGCAGCAAAAGGGCTTAGGACAGGTTTAGGGAAAATTACTGCATATTTCCCTTAATAAGCTGCTTATTACTAACTAGATTTTTTTATAGCCCTAATAGAACTGCTGAGCCATATCGTGCATAATGATAAAGCCACCACTTGAAATCCTTTGGGCTGTACTTCATTGTGCATCCGGTGATTTGTATGCTCTATCTAAACTAGTCACTTACAATGTGCATCTAATCCAACTGTAAGACAGAATCCATCTCATCTCTACCGTAGAAGTTAATTATGAACATTTAAAGAAAGAGCAACCAGAATCTGCAGCCACATCTTTGGAGTTGATCAAACTTGAGCAGTGGCCTAGCTTGAGTTTGCCTTTATCATTGCTCTTTTAAAGCACATGCATGACATTACATTTGCATCCTGAATAAATTTGAAACGTGTCAAGGGTATCTATTCGGTAACAAATCAGTGATAATTATGGCAGGTCGAAGTGACATTGCAAGATGGTCGGTCATTTGAGGGCTTTGTGGTAAATGCTGATGTGCATTCTGATATAGCATTGGTGAAAATCAAATCCAAAACCCCACTTCCAACTGCAAAAATTGGAAATTCCAGTAGCCTTCGCCCTGGGGAGTGGGTAGTGGCCATGGGCTGTCCCCTTAGCCTTCATAATACGGTTACAGCTGGTATTGTAAGGTATGAAACTTTACTTATTTTGTATTTATGACATAGTCCTTCATTCAACTGGCTCCATAGTTTAACCTACTTCGGAACATGGATTAGACCTTTTTATGGGACAAGAGGTTTAGAAATGTTTCTTTCTCTAATTTTCTATTTTATTCTTTCCCCTATTGCATCCAGCTTTGTTGGTCGTAAAAGTAGTGACTTGGGTCTTGGAGGTATTCAAACGGAGTTTTTGCAGACGGATTGCCCCATAAATCAGGTCTTTTGACATGTATCCCTTCATCTGATCATTTATTTCTCTTCTTTTTATTGCAAAATGTTTTTATTTTGTTACGGGAAGTGAAGGGGTGGTACTGTGTGGAGGATATTGCAAGGGAGATACTTGTTCCCAAGTAGTTGCAATTGCTTATTATCCCAGCAAGTTTCTTCAGGCAACTCTTCCAATTTGAATTGAGGCAGGATTTATTTGTTTTGCGTTTTTTACTTAAAACTGATGTAAAATATAGTTACTTATCCATATACATGCTATAAGAAGCTTGCATATATACGTAGGTTATGAATATCCTTTGCTTTTAATGGTGTATCTTAATTTTAACTCGAAAGACAATGGTAATAATGTTGCTGCATATGCTGCATCATATTCTTTCTATTCATTTCAGGGCAACTCCGGTGGACCTCTCATAAATATGGATGGGGAAGTTATTGGTGTCAACAGAATGAAAGTGTCGGGGGCAGATGGATTGAATTTTGCTGTCCCAATTGACTTTGCTTTAAAAGTTATACAACATTTCAGAAGGAATGGGTAGGCTCTTGAGTCGGTGCCCTGCTTTTAAAGCTCTCTTTTGGGTTTCTATTATTCTATCTATGATTTAGTCCCTCTCATGCAGTTAAAAACTGCACCTTATGTTATACTTCTCTGGAATTGTTACTTCCTTTTGGCTATAGAGTGATATTCTAAATTTGCCATGGTGATTTTGGATTCCCTTATTGAAAGTCCAATGCTCAATGTTTCTTGCCTTGTCGAAATCTAAATGGTGGGTGGGTGGTCCTTTGATACCTAAGCCCAAACTTTTATGTGTGTGATATTTGATATTGAGTTTCTTGCTATGTACTAGTTAATGATCTTCAAAATCGAAAAAAAAATCTTCAAAATCGAACACTCCGATGGATAACAATATGAATTGCGTCAATGTCATTACGTTACCGAATTTTGGTGCACATTTTGCTGATAGATGCGTAACTTTTTTAATAACCGTGCATGGATTGTTGCCGTAATCAGTATCTCTATGAAGGGAGTATATAATCCAAGTAATAGGCTGCTCCATATATTGTGCAGTTCATTCGTTCTTATTAATATACGCTCAACTTATTTGTTTCCGAAAAAGTATTTCATGGACCTCATCTAAACAGTTCTTGAGGAAAATATTAACCAATGAAACCAAACCCAAGATGAGTGATCAAAGTATATAGCTTTGGCAGGTCAATGTTTTATAGTTTTCTGGTTGATGTTTTTTTAAGGAAAGACAATATTTTGTGGCCGCAGACACATTGGTAGTGAACTAACTATTCAGTTACAACCAAGCTAGTAATAAGCGCAACAAAAGAAAAGTTCTCGTTGTTTAGGTTATCATGTTTATTCGTGCACATGCTTATCCTATCTAAATGGCCTTTGTGTAACACGTTTATTAGAATTTATGATCTTCTGGGTGCTATTCAAGCTGGTTTGTCTCATATCTTTCGTCAAGCTAACGCAGTTTCTGACTGTCTTGCCTCTTATCACTACCTGGGAAACATATTTTCTCTTTTCGCCAAAGTCTTAGAATAGACGGTTTAGGTATTCGTTCTTTAAGATCGTTTGTTGCAAGGCAGTAGTAATCCTTATTTATATCTGTAGCATTATCATGCACTAGAGGTCCGGTTTATGTCCCTTCATGTTGTATGACTTGAATAGCGAGTTTCTCGCACGAGGTAATTGAGTTGGCTTCTACAAGCATACGTTGTTGTCCTTCAATTTGTACAGAAGTACGTTGCTTTATATTTATTTTACTTTCTTATTAACTGAAAGATAAAATCCTTACCTTAGTTTTGGTATAGTAATGGACCTTATTTACTTTGCTGCTTTTCAGTGTTGGCTTAATTTTATTGTGCATTCTTAACCCCATTAAGAACCTCCTGTGCCTGTGATCAATTTAATAGTTAATGATGCAGGAGAGTCGTGAGACCATGGCTAGGAATGAAAATGCTTGTTCTTAATGACATGATTGCTGCACGTCTAAAGGAAAGAAATTCTTCCTTTCCTGACGTAAACCACGGAGTTCTTGTCAGCATGGTTAGATATTTCTTCAGCTTATTTGTAGTTGTATCACCCAAGAAAATGCCTTGCATTTTGTCTTTCCCAAGCAAATTTTCTTACATTTTGTGTTTCATAAAAATTTACCTCAAGTTTTGTCCCTTTTACGAATTTTGCTTCACCATTTATTTCGTTTTCACCTGTTTTAACAGAGCCAGTGTTGATATCACTTGGCTATCAACCCATGTTCTCAACTAATTATTCTTGTTTGCGTGATATCATACTGCTATGCATCACACACTTTATATATTGTTCACTTGTATCCAATCATTTGACCCATGTTCTGCATGCTTAAGCTTTTGCAGAAAACGATTGTGAACCTGTGGATAACCTGATAGATATTACAGTAATGGCGCGTAGAACATTTATTTAATAATGATCTAAACCTGTCTATTTGGGATGATAAGGATCAGTTTGGGGAATTTTCTGTAGAACGACTCAGTAATTTCCATATTTTCCAGGTATTTCCCGGTTCTCCCGCTGATCGTGCCGGATTTCGTCCTGGAGATGTTGTCATCGAGTTTGGAGGAAATCCTGTACGAAGCACGAATGAGGTAATTACATATCCATTGTGTTTGTTTGCTGTCTACTACACATATAGACATATTGGTACTTTTACTTGACTTGTTTACAAGTTTGATATTTTTTTGCTCTGTGCATATGAACACCAACTTTTCACGACAGATCATTGAGACAATGGGCGATGGAGTTGGAAGACCTTTTAAAGTTGTTGTGGAAAGAGCAAATAATGTGACTGAAACATTAACTGTAGTTCCTGAAGAAGCCAATCCAGAAATGTAAACATCATAAATGGATTTTGATATACGGCTCGAATGAGTATGCTCGAATTTGGAACGATTTTTTGATCCGATCATTGAAATTAACCCGCTATTTATAAGCCGAGATAGGGGAAAACATTTGATATAGGTACATTAGGTTTTTTTCTCTTTCCTCAATGAACTTGTCTAGTCCATTTTCTTTCTTGCCTTCCGAGCTAGGCTTAGTAGGTGTACTTATTGTGCGTGGGATGTGAGTGTGGAGTGTGGAGTCTTTTTTTTTTTTTTGATGTGTGGAGTGTGGAGTCTAATATAGAGCACGATCCATACACGCGTGGCGTTGGTTGTTTTCTTGCGCTATAGCAAAATTGGAGTCTGGATTTCTTGATGAATTATTTTAATTTGTTGGTTGCACAAGCTAATCCTCCTTATTGCTAAAAGAGGAAAGCTAACTCCATTAGTTTGTCTCCGTGGCTAATTTTGAAAAATTGCCTCGTGCGTTTTTAAAACTCCAAACATAAAAGTTTATATAACCTGATGAGCTACAATTTGATAAAAAAGACGACCCCGAATGAAACTCGGATGAGAGAGAGATGATCGTCCAAAGTTGATTAAAAGACTGTTCTCGGAGATGGCCAAAAATCTGGAACTCTTCGAGAGCATTTCTTGTTCTTCTGCATATGGATGATTTTTTTCACTTGTCTTGATTCAAGATTGCTTCTAATGTTTATATGAGCTTAGTAAATCACGTTGGATGAGTTGATTGGCCACATAATACATATATGAAACCTTCGAAGTTAGAAGCAAGAACACTTCTAAAAAGAACATTAGAGTCCGTTTGGTAGCATTACCGAGTTATCAGGGATAATAAGATTTGATGTGACAACTGATGATAAAGTTTATGTTAACACTAGAGAATTCGAAAGTTTGATAATATATCTACTGTTCAGTGGAGTATTTATTTCAGAATGATAACTTAGCGAGAAGTGAGCCAAATTGATACGAATCTTTTTTTCTTTTTGATAGGTAATGTCGCTGAGGGAATTTGAACCCATGACCAGTGCATACAATTGTCTCTCAATATCCATAACCACTAGGCTAATCCTCTTTGACAAATTGATACAAATCTAAAACATAAAAATAATAACCAAAATAATTCACATGATCATACTTAAAAAAATGGGAAGTTATAAGAGATCAAAATGCAAAGGAATTGAGAAAACAATAATAGAAACAGAATACCCGAATTTTAAAAAATGACTTTGTAATGACATTGTTTTAATCACCCCAAAGCCCATAAGAGTGCAAGAGATCAATTACACCATTACATTAACCAAAACACACATGTGCCCTAAAGAAAGCAAAACTGTACACTAGTGTTGAAAATTGTCACTGCACCGCCCCGCACCGCCGCGGGGCAGTTTGGACCGTCGCTCGTACCCCGCGGTGCAGTGGTTTCCCAGTGCAGTACATCGAGAAATGGACAACTTTTTTTTAATTTTTTTTAATTTTCCGGCATTTCTCCGTCGGACAAGATGCCGGAAAATTAAAAAAAAAACACAGGTTCTCCTCCACTTGACGGGACCATCTCCTTTGGGACGATAACAAACACAGGTTCGTGGAGCAGAACGAAAATTGTTGTACGGTGAGGGTAGGAAATTGAGATGTAAATTTTGATTTGACTTGTGACATTTTTTGATGGGATAAAAATTGTAATTATTGTGGAGTTTACTTTGATTGATGTGACCATTAAAAATTTCAATCCGTAGTTTTGAAGCTTTTGAGTTCCTTTATTGTGGGATTTATTGATATGCATTTTTTTTTGAAATGTTGAAGAAGTCTAAAGGTTTATTGAGTTGGTTGATTGAAATTGGAGGAATTGATTGAAATTGAAGGACTTGAGGTGACTTGTGATTGCATTTTTGAGTTGTTGGATGTATGATACCATCTTGCGTTGGTGAATCGTGGATGTTGCTTATTTGTTGATGAATTGTGGCGATTGTAATGTTATAGTGGCTTGGTGATTGTGTGTTATTGTGGAGTGAGATATTGTGGATTATTTTTTATAGGTAATGTTGCTGAGAGGATTTGAATCCGTGACCTGTGAGTGCAATTGTCACTCCCATGACCACTAGGCCAACCCTCTTTGACGATATTGTGGATTATTGATTGTTGATTGTGCGTTGTTGTGGATTGTTAATTGTGAGGTGTTTTGGCTTGTGGTTTATTGATTGATAGTATGAAATTGTTAGTTGAAACATGATAGATCCTAAAGATTCGGAAGCTTTGAGCAAGTTAGATCCAGAGGTTCTAAAGTTGTTGATTGAGCTCATGAAACACGCTAGTAGTTGTGGGGCTTCCACTACTTCTTCTAGGTTGCCGGTATTTTCAACAGGCTTGTAGGAGGAAACTCGTCGTCGTTGTTTTAATTGTGATGGACTAGGCCATGTGAGCAGGGTATGTTTTAGGCCACCTCGATTTCATGATTCATGGGGACGCGGTCAGCATAGAAATCAGTTACGAGGTTATAGTGGTGGAGGAGGTTGTGGTAGTCGAGGAGGGTTGCATACTGCTCATGCATTGCCTCCTGGTTCCTCTTCACACAGTCCTAGCTGGATAGTTGATTCGGGGGCCTCTCGTCATGTGACTGGTAGTTCTGAGGAGTTCTCTTCCTATACTCGATTATCTGTACCTGAGAGAATTCATACTGCTGATGGAACTGCTCAACCTGTGGTTGGTAAGGGTACAGTTAGATGCACTGATTCTTTGACTCTATCGGATGTTTTACATGCTCCCTACTTTCCGGTAAATCTCTTATCTATTAGTGCTATTATTCTTCAACTGAACTGTGTTGTCTCCTTCGATATTCCTATAGTGTTTTTCCGGGAGAAGGGAACGGGATGTTGTCTGGGAACTGGAACATGTAATAAAGGCTTGTGGTATTTGGATCAGGATGGCATAGACTCCGCTCTTTCGTCTATTGTTGCTAGTTCTGATAGTCATTCTGTAGAGGACTTATTGATACTTCATCATATGAGACTTGCTCATCCTTCATTTAGTGTGTTAGTCGCTTGTACCCATCCCTGTCTGGGCAAACGAATAAAGAAATATTGGTTTGTGATGCTTGTGAATTTTGTAAATATACGAGAAACTCCTATGCTAGTATTGGTAATAAAAGCTTGTCTGCTTTTGATGTGATCCATTCTGATGTCTGGAGACCCTACTCCACAGCTGCTGTGTACGGTTTTCAATATTTTGTGTTCTTAATTGAATGTTACTCTCGTGTGATATGGATCTATTTAATGAAAAATAAGAGTGAAATTTTTACTTGTTTTAAGGAGTTTCACAAGAATGTTCAAACCCCGTTTGGTGCTGTCGTGAAAGTTTTGCGCTCTGATAATGGTATCGAGTATACCAATCATGCTTTTGGTGAGTATATGTCATCTCAAAGTATCATTCATCAGACTACATGTCCATACACACCAGAACAGAATGGAGTGGCTGAACGAAAGAACCGCCATCTTCTTGAGGTTGCCCGGAGTATGATGATTTCTATGAATGTTCCTAAGTACTTATGGGGACAAGCTATTTTGACTGCTGTACGATTAATTAACCGGATGCTTCTTGTGTGTTAGATTGAAAGTCTCCCTTTGAGGTGTTGACTGGGCAAAGGGGAGATGTTATTTCTTTGCGGATTTTTGGTTGTATGTGTTTTGTCCAGGACCACCGACCATCTGTTGGTAAGTTGGATTCTCGAGCTTTGAAGTGTGTATTTGTTGGATATTCTGTCACTCAAAAGGGATATGTGTGTTGGAGTCCTGCAGAGAGGCACCTACTTGTGAGTATGGACGTTATATTCCGGGAGCATGAACTTTATTTTACTGAGATTGTTTCTCCTTTTTGTGAGTTACCGGATATGCAGTGTAGATTGGAGAGTAGTACTGGAGACGGAGGTGTGAGTGGTAGGACCGAGCTTGGGAGTGTTGTGAGTGTGGGTCTTATCCCTTGTCCTATTGTGCCGGTTGGAGTTGATGAACCTAAGAGCTCACATGAGAGTGGTGAGACTCAGGTCCACGGGGAGGATCCAATATTGGTTCGAGATCTATGTGTCAGTCGCTCACCTGTCCCTTCTCTGGAGGCATCTATATTGGATGCAGCTTCTAGTCCTACTAGTGATATCGTTTCTGCATCTTCTACTCCTGCCCCTGTTGCAGTGCGGAGATCTTCCCGCATTAATGCGGGGGTTCCTCCTGATCGATATGGTTATGATATTGACGATTATGTGTCATATTCTCATTTGTCACCTGCACAAGAGACATTCATTGCATCATTAGACAGAGTCTCTATTCCTAACTCGTGGCAGGTTGCGAAGACTGATCCAAAGTGGAAGGCAGTTATGTTTGAAGAACTTGGAGCTCTTGAGAAGAACAAGACTTGAAAGTTGATAGTACTACCACCAGGAAAGAAAGCTGTTGGATGTAAGTGAGTTTACACCCTAAAGCAGAACCCGAAGGGACGCATTGAACGATATAAGGCAAGGTTGGTGGTAAAGGAGTATAGTTAAACATATGACATAGACTATGCTGAGACGTTTGCACCTGTGGCGAAGATGAGTACAGTGAGGACACTTGTCTCCCTGACGGTCAATGAAGGATGGAAGTTGCACCAACTTGATGTGAAGAAAGCATTTTTTTCACGGTGACTTGCTTGAGGAGGTGTACATGGAGATACCCCCTGGGTTCGAGACCAAGGACAAAGTGGGTAAGGTGCTTAGGCTCAAGAAATCTCTTTATGGATTGAAATAGTCTCCCCGAGCACGGTTTGACAGGTTTCGAAGAGCAATGACTGACATGGACTATCGACAGGTTAATGCTGATCATACGGTATTTTTCAGAAATCATAGGGGTCATGTTACCATTCTGGCAGTATATGTGGATGATATGATTATCACTGGAGATGATGAGAGTGAGATTGCTCAGCTGATGGAGTTTGACGTGAAGGATTTAGGACTACTTCACTATTTTCTTGGGATTGAAATAGTATATGGGGTGGATGAGATAGTTTTGTCACAGAGGAAGTACACACTAGACCTCCTCACTGATACTAGGATGATGGGATGTAAGCCAGCAGTCACACCTATTGACCAGATAGTCAAGTTTAGAGCAGATGGGGGAGACCCAGTTGCTCAGGAGAGATATCAGAGATTGGTGGGCAGATTGATCTATCTGACTCACACCCGACCTGACATATCATTTGCTGTGAGTGTGGTGAGTCGTTATATGCATGATCCAAGGAAGGATCATATAGATGTTGTGTATCATATTCTGAGGTACCTGAAGAGTGCACCCGGCAAGGGACTGATTTTCAGGAGGAGTGGTCACTTAGACATTGAAGGATTTTGTGATGCTGATTGGGCGAGTTGTGCTGATGATAGGAGATCAACCTCAGAATATTGCATGTTTGTGGGAGGCAATCTGGTCTCATGGAAGAGCAATAAACAACAAGTAGTTGCAAGATCGACAACTGAGGCAAAGTATCGAGCGATGGCTTTGGGAGTTGCTGAGATGTTATGGTTGAAGTTGTTGTTGTCAGAGTTCAAATTGGAGCAAGCGACCAAGATGAAGTTATGGTGTGACAGTCAGGCTGCAATTAGTATCGCCAACAATCCTGTTCAACACGATAAAATCAAACATGTGGAGATCAACAGGTTCTTCATCAAAGAGAAGTTGGATAACAGATTGTTGGAGTTGAGACATGTGATCTCAAAGGAGCAAGTAGCTGACTGCCTCACCAAAGGACTTTGCTCTATTGACTTGGCTAGATTTTGTAACAAGATGAGCTTATTCGATATCTTTCGCCCATCTTGAGGGGGACTGTTGTGAGGGTAGAATAGTCATTTATCTTATTTAGTATATGTACCTTCTAATTGAGTAATGAAGAATTACATTTGTCCAAAATTCAATTCTTACCCCTACATCAGGCCATAGGATGAAGGTGTATGCCTTTTCTCACAAATGATATAGTAGACGAAAGAAGCATCACGAATCTCACACGGATCTTATGTGTCAGCGGGCTCCGTGCAAAGTGTTAAAAATAAAATTCCTGCCACACCACTCACCTCCTAACATCTGTCCTTCGTGTGTTGGCCGTAAGAGGAAGTTCGTGAGCCATATCATCACTCGCCTTTTCCATGGAATTTAGATCCAAGTTCTTCTCTATCACCATACTTTTTCATCATGCTCCTGCTTCTCTCTCTTGATGCGATAGACATTGGCAGATTCTCAATTTTTGATATAAATGAGATTTGATAACATTTATATTCTTGGTTTAAATGAGACATCAAATTTAATAATTAATATGAATACAAAATTATATCTTTATAGTTGAAGTGCGGTTGATCGTAATATTTCGATTGAACAAATCTTCAAACGGAGCTACCAGAGTTCCAGTGGTATTCCACAACTCAAGACTCTCTTTCGAAGATGATGAGGCAGCATTTCGAGAGAACTAAGAAAACTGGAATGGATGCGTACAATTAAGTGTCAAACTTATTGTTAGGGTTTGTGACAATCTCTTTATTTATTGGAGCAGACATTGATCAATGTGGGCCAAAGCCCATTTAATGTAATAATTACCAAAATTACAATTAAACACATTAATTGCAATTTAATCCTTAATTTTATTGTGCTACAATTACGTTAACGTCCAACAGTTCTCACTCGGCTACATAAACCGTACTGTTTAACGTAATAACGTATTTGTCTTATAGCTCCCACTCGGCTACACAAGCCGTATCCTAACAGCTCCCACTCGGCTACATAAGTCGCAATGAGTTGTTCAAACTTTCTCTCGATGCTTCATATGAGTAATGAGTTGTGCGACAAATATTCGTAACAAGTCATCATGTTAAGTCAACATCAAACCAATATGACATTTTCCAAAATGCAGATACCCCAAATCTTCGTTGCATCACCGATAGCTACAAATTCCCTTTAAACTATACAATATTTGATTAAATACATAATGTAACCGACTGGATAAATATGGTGAGCAAGACAGATTGTTCCTTAGACACTAATGACCATTCATATCAACTCGACTGCTTTCCTAACATGGTCTGCATGATTGTTAAGAACCAAAGCCGTTGAATTCATACTAAAGTAGCATCATCAAACTTCAACTTCAAGTCATAGTTCTAAGTTAAAGAGTAACGCCAGGGTGGACCAAGAAACGTCTTGTGATCACACAATGACAATCAGGGGAAAACTATTGTCATTCTCACAACGGTCGAACTATAGCACACATAGTATGATATGTGTGTCATGGTATGACTCCCACTCAGATAGACATGTCACGATCTTATACCATGCGAATGCAGCCATTAATAAAAACGCTTAGTCTTTATCCTATATATTCGACTTTAAAGCTTAATGTGAGTGTAATCATTTCACATTCGATTCTCTAGGAATCTCATTTCAGACCTGTTATCTCTATCAGTCTCAACCTTCCTGCTACACAAGTATAAGGGTGATTCCCCGTGTGATAGGGCCAATCTTAAAACTTTATGATATTCTATATTGTGCCTTTGTAATTGATTTGCAAACTCATAATAATTGCATAGCGTGAAAAAGAAAGGTTTTTTATTTCACTAATCAATTCATTACATAAACATGTCCTCTTATATTTTTACAAAATGTCGTCAAACCCTACGAACTCATAGACTCATGATATGAGCTCTAAACATATCTCTAGGAACGGGTTTGGTCATTGATTCTGCAATCATTTTGTCAAAATGAATATACTTGAATATGATATGCTTTTGTTGTCCAAAACAAAGCAATATCTTTTCTGGATGTACTTCGTCCTCCTATGAAACTTTTGATCCTTAGCGAACAAAATCGCTACAGTATTTTCGCAATAGCAAACATACTCTATTTTCATAGTTGAAATAGCAATGCATTCTTACTTATTACTGCACATGATATGACTCCCCCATTAAGGATGATGTGATATCTAGAGGTCAACTTGAACTCACCAAGACGCCTCCCAATCGACATTCATGTATCCTTTTGAGTACATATTTCCCCCTTAATAACACTATTAGATCAGTCATACCACATAGGTAATGAATGATTCACTTAACTGTTTGCCGATGAGCAAGTCCCGAGTTTATTTAGTGACGACTCACCAGTCCAACCACGAAACAAATATTCAGTCGTGTACATAACATGACATACATTAAATTTCCTATCGCACTTGCATAAGGAACTGTGCTCATCCCCTCCTTCTCTTTGTCTGTTTTGGGGCATTGCTCGAGGCTTAGTGCTAAACTCTTATCAACAGGAGTATCAATTGATTTCGAATTATGCATCCTGAATCGCTTTAAGATTTTGTTTGTTGAGACAGACCCAACAATCTCTTAGAATGACTTCTGCAAATCTCAACTCATAGGACATACCTAGATTCACCCATATCCTTTTTCTAGAAGACAGAGGACAGCCATTGTTTAATGGAATTGATCTTTTCCATGTTGTTTCTGGCCAGCAGTATGTCACTGACATTTGGAAAATGAAACAAGATTCATTCCTTTGTTCTTAAGACATACACACAATACTCCTCATCAATCATGATGAAACCATACAACGTAATGGCTTCATGAAATTAGAGGTACCATAATCTGGAAGACTGTTTTAAATCATATATGAATTTTTTAAGATGACACACTTGTCTTCTTTTTCTGCTGAGACAAACCCGACAGGTTGATCCATGTAAATTTCTTCCTCAAGAACTTTATTAAGAAAGATAGTCTTTACATCTATTTGCTATAATTCGATATCTAAATAGACAACCAATGCCAGAAGTAGGTGAATAGAAATCATTCTCATCACAGGAGAAATATCTCTTCGTAGTCAATACCCTCAAATTGGGTAAAGTCTTTCGCCACGAGTTGGTCTTTGAACTTTTCGATTGATTGATCCATATCGTGCTTAATACGAGGATACTCATTTGCATCCAGTTGGTTTTTGACGTTTTGGCAGATCGAATAGTTCTCAAACCTCATTTGTTTTCATTGAGTCCATACATTTTTATGGCACTAAGCCATTTTCACTATCGGGCTAGTCCATGTTCTCACAATAAGAGGTGGACTTCGAAATGTACGTAGAAGAACACATCTTCATCAATCTGATTATATCCTCAAGGAACTCATTCATCAAATGACAGGATTTTCAGCTACTATTATCAAAGAGTCACTCCCACTAACCCCAAAGTAGGTGGAATTCGTAGATACGTCTGTATTAGGTACAGAGGGTTGCTGATCAACTTGTCTATTCGAATGACCACTCCCACTAACCTGTTGGTCGGTGGAATTTGTAGTCTCATCAGTTGAAGGTATTAAAGACTGCTGATGAGGACTGACCACATTTGCATTTACACCATCATTTGGCCAGCTCGCACTTGCAATATATGGGATTTCCTTATTAAATTACTTATTCAAAAGGACCACTCCCACTAACCCGTTTATTAGTGGAATTTGTAGTCTCATAGGTAGAAGGTATTGGAGATTGCTGCTGAAGACTGGCCTCAGATGCATTCTTACCTTCATTAGGAAAGCACCATCTTGCAAAATGCGAAATTTCACTATCTTTTGTATTTTGGTGAAACATATTCTCCCCCACACCAAGAGATAGTGGCAGTTCTCATTGTAACTCATACAATTGACCGCCCTGTCTTATATCACCGATAGTTGGGAACTGATCCCTCTAGAAACTCGACATTTCGACTGTCCATTTCAGTCATGCCACCATTGGGATGTTCGCCGAACAGTGCATATCCATTGGAATGTTCGGGGTAAAGAATGAACACCAATTTGGTTGCTCTTGAACCTAGTTTCTATGTTCATAGATTCGGTTATGCACATAGCCCGCCAAACCCCATGATCGCATTTGATCTAAGATTGACTTTTTTCCATTCCATAACTCATACGGAGTGGTGGGCACACTTTTACTTGGTACACAATTGAGGACATTTATTGCAATAAGCAATGCATATTCTCAAAGATTTATGGAAAGGTCAGCTAGCGCCATCATGAACCTAACCACGTCAAGTAAAGTTCGATTCCTCCATTCCTCAATAACATTTTACTGCAGAGTGTATGGAATAGTAAGTTTCCTTACAATGTCCTTTTCATCACAATATTCTCTGAATGAATCAGAAAAAATATTCGCAACCATGATTAGTCCTTGAAGTGTTAACTTCTCGGCCTAACTGTGTTTCGACTTTCACCACTTAGAACTTGAACATATCGAGCCCTTCATTGCAGTGAGATAATATGTGCACATAACACAAACGTGAGTAGTTATCTGTAAGATGAAAAAATGGAAGTCCTATGGCATACTCTACGCACATGGGCAAATATCGAGATCAACTAGATAAAAAGGATTAATGGCTCAATAAGCCTTACCAAAAGGCCTTTTGCTAGCCTTGCTACCTAAGCAAGGTTCACACATGAGAACTTTAGTCCTTATGTTAAGGTTTAAATGACAACACTTAGCTAGTCTATTAAGCCTATCTTGACTAATCAAGTTTAGCAAGCCATTTTACAGATTAAGAGTTTTACTCGCGTTCGAGATTAAGGCAATGGATGAATTATTTAAACTTGATTAAATATCATCCAAATTTAGAACACAAAAATCATGTTTTAAGGTTCGCGATCAAACACATTATCGCCATACATGATTCTTAACCATTCACTCCGAGATTAAAATCAAATCCCAAAGATATTAACCAAAGAACAGAAATCAAACAACAACGTATGACAGTTACAAAATTGGTGTCATACAATAGCAATATGTTCCTAACACGAAGCTCGAACTTGTAATTTCCAATATCAACATCTATTACACTACCATCCCCGTAGCTATACTTTTTGTTCCAACACCACAGTGATAAAACTTGATAAACCCAACACAGTCATTTACTGTGTATTGGTTAGCACCTGATCAACAATCCACATAGGAAAGAATTGCAACTAATGCATAAGAGTATGTGTATAACTCAGGGTTACTGCGAATGATACCTATATTTCTAGATTCGGGACATACCCAAGAGAAATGACATTTCTTTTCGCAGTTGTAGCACTTCATATGTGCTACATTCTTTGGGTCATTTTCCCATAAATGTTGTTTGTGTATTTTCTTCTTTGGTGGGATTTTCGCAAGACTTTGGGATCTTTCCCATGGGTCGAAGAAGACACAACCTTCATCCTCTTGCTCAATGCACTTAGCAATATTAGCAAACATCTTGATGTTCATATTATAAGTTATTAAGATGATGAAATGAGTCCAACAAAAGTACTCTATTTCGTTAGTTAGTTAACAAATCACTTTTACTATCTTCTCAAACTCATAAATGTTAATCCCCATCCTCTAATTCACACAGAATAGAGTTTATAGTGCCAATATATTCCATTACTGGTCGACACGAATCGATCTTGTATTGGAGCCAGTTCATATGCAAGGTACATAACCTTGAGTGTGAAATCTGACCATATAGCACATCTTTGGGCTTTTCGGAGACAAAGTGTTCAGAACATCTCTTTCATATAGGAGAGACATACTCTTTCTAGCCAAGATGTTGCAGTTTTAGCTTACTGAACTTATCAGAGAGCTCGGTTATCGTTATTGAGATCCATTTCTGTAAGTATATTCAAGGACATTAGGCACCATATTTATTTAGGTTTTTCTATAGAGCATTTTGATTTAGTATCGTGTTCGAAAACTTCACTATGCTCGTAATCATCACACTTTACATAACCAAAAATTTCAAAGAAAAAACTAAATGCCCACACTTGAAACATATTCAAGCAAAGAACTTATATAACCAACAAATGGTACTTTTCAATTTTGTTCTTTGAATTAGAGCATTTTAATAATTTGTACATGTCAATACGTATTGACACAAATTATTTATTAACGTATAACGTTTCAAATTTTTTATAGCACACATCAATGAGACTGGTTCTGAATATATTTAAAGAATCTGTGTCGTATCACATTTACCTTTAATCGATTCCAAAAATCACCAAGTTGGAAGGTACGCTGACCAACCTTCTAGACAGTGATTTTCATTCCTTATGAAGAAGCCAGGTTTCTGGTGGAGTCACAATGGTCTCTCTTAAATACCAGTCCTAGACAGCCCAACATGAGCACTATTAATGCGGATGTTTTTTTAGTATTCGGATTTTATGGTAAACAGTGATTATCATAAAATGTTTTATTGACACATAGTCAAATAAAATGATTTTGTTGCATATAATTTTATTATTATTTGTTCTCTTTTATTATTATTTGAAACACATTCCAATATTAAAAGGAATTTGCAACACATAACATGCTTGTAAACCATAGCACATAGTTCATTAAGCATGCTTTTGTTCTCAAGTAGAACCTAATCGCTAAGAATTTAAATAACACATAGCATAAATAAATTCATATCATGCATACCTATAATTTACAAAATATTTAACACATGAATATTCCCTAAATATGCATTTTTCATAATTTAACTAATAAATTAAAATGCATAAATTTATTTAACACATAAATAATAATTATGCATGCATTTAACAATTTAACAAATAAATTGACATTTAGGATAACATAATTAAATTCTAAACATGCATGCTAAAACTGAATTTATTTAACATACAAATAAAAATAAATTTTTTTTTGAGATTGGGTCATTCGAAAAATGGGCCAAACCCATAAACAAATCGCCATAGGACCGGTACCTGACCGGTAATAAATCGGTGCCCATTTTGGGCATAGGAATCGGTACCTGGACCGGCCGGTACCGGTCCCTATCAGCATCGACACTTCGGTACCGGTGGCTTAATGTACCGGTACCGGAATCGGTGCCGGCACCTGTACTATCGGTACCGGTATGGTACCGGTACCGACAGAATGCACAAAACCAATTCTCAGCAAGCAGCCTCCCCCCTATTGCAGAAACTGAAGCATCAAACCAATTCCATCAAAACTGAAGCAATGCGCAAAACAAAAACTGAAGCCTCAAACGCACAGAAACAAAAACTAAAGTATGAAAAAACTGAAGCATCAAAATCAATTCAAGTATTCAGCATCACCAACCTTCCACTTCACAACTCATTACCTCAACAAGTTCAACAATCAACATCAACTAGTCCACCACACCTCAAGTCCAACTTCAATCCACAATTCAAGTTCAACATCAATAGTTACATCAACAATTCAAGTTCAACCCATAGTCCAACATCAACAAGTCCAC
>JAOYMZ010043290.1:0-14943 GCA_025802335.1 Pinguicula primuliflora | reverse complement strand
CATAATGATTTCTATTTCTTCAAATCACCATATGGTACTAAAAGAAATTTTCTAGTCATGGCACCTGACAGTTTGTCCTAATCCGACGGCCAGGATTAAAACACTCATTTAACTTTAAGTGATCTAATCCTGGCCGGCGGATCAATAGTAGACGGTCGGATTAGAATTCCGGATGTAAGACAACATGTTTGTAACTAGAAAATTTTTCGTGGTTGGTACTAATGCTTGACTGGATCAATTCATGATGTTTGTGTATTATTCCTCAGGGAACATGAAAAGAACTGAATAACTTTTGAAATTTTCAGGTGATATGCGACCATTTGAATCTTGGTGTGAAGACTGGTCTCCCTTATATATGGGGCAGCGAAGCCAGTAACCCGTTTGTTAACCTGAAGAAGGAATACAATTGGATCTCCTGGCAGGGAGAGGTGACTACATTTTTCCAGACGGTCGTCCTACCCGACGAATGTGCCACCGTGCAGCAATGCTACATCGAACTGGCCAAGCTGGTGAAGGAGAAACTTTCCACTGTGGATCCTTACTTCACTAAACTTGGTGATGCCATGGCCACCTGGATTCAAGCGTGGGACGAGCTCAATCCAGCTGAAGACGAACCTGTCAAGATCCCTAATGGCACTGGCAAGTAGATTCATTTTGGATCAGATCATACCAAACAATGATTTATTGCTTGGAATTTCCATTTCAGACCAAAGTTTTTTTCCTCCTTACTGCTACATCATTGTTCTTGTATTCGTTTTAACAGAATGGCATCTATTACTCCCGGTAGTAGTAATAGGCGGTACACATGCACCTGAACAATCAGTTTTGATGAAAAGCTGTGATTTTCACATGCTCTCACATGTAGGTAATGATGTAAAAGACATGGGTAAAATATTTCCTGATTATCGGAAACAGCAAAAGGAAAACTTTATGATGTTTATAATGTAGCGCATATCGATATAACTGCCGAAAACAATCATAGTGATGAAAAGAATGAAGAATATGTAACGCAAGGAGTCACCTCCATTCAGAGTTCAAGATCCACAGATTCAGCTTTCCGCCCTCTTCGGCAGCCAGAAGAACACTATGTTGACAGACTAGAAAACAGCAGACATCTTGAGCTCAAATTCCCCTAAAACAGATGTCATATCATGGTTTACATTGATTTATTTACGTAGGGTAAAACAAACTATGATGATTTTATTAGATATGGATATTCGAGTACACAACAGTTGCAGTACAAAATATTTGCTAAGAAAATGTTTTTAAGTCTTTAAGATGTCAAGTAAACCAGTAACTGATCTCCTGCAGCTATGGCTAAAGCAGCCGACGTTGAACTCCCGGTAGCAGTAATAGACGATGCACATGCACCTGAACAATCAGTTTTGAACCTCACATAAGGAATGGCCCTTTAAGCATTGAAGTTGGTAACAAAGAAGAAAAAAATTACCTTTGAAGGAATATAGGTTGGCCATTTTCTTCCCAGTGGATAGTTCCCAAGCATAAACCAGGCCGTCAGATCTACCAATGATACCATGACCACCAGATGTGACTGCAGCAACTCTGGGAACAAAAAGAGATTCTAAGGCTCAAGAATAAAATATTTCTGTATTCCATATGTATATATATTGATACTTGTACCCTAATTTTTTACCATGTTCATAAAGCCTGACAAGCATCACAACCACACACACAACCAATATTTGTTGCATAAGGAGTTTATGAATTGGGTCAAAAGTAAGGGTAGCATCACTCGCAACAGAATATATATATGTATATACCCGTTGTCTATGACACTTCCAATGATCACCATGTTGTTGATCAATAAAGCAAGTTTCCAGCATTTGGCTTGGCTTCCTGGCACTTCACATGAATCATAACATTGTGAGTCTGGATCAGGTGAAGTTGAGATTAGAAGCCAAACACCCAAATCTCTATCTTTTGATGAAAAGCTGTGATTTTCACTTCCCCCTGAAAACTGTGTTCTTGTGGCATCCATGATTTCTTTGACAAGCGAATCCGTCTTATTACACTCTGGTCTGTGTTGCCATCTAAAATGATTGACAGGGAGGCACTCAGATACTGACAGGTCTGGGGACGATAACTTTGATACCAGGTTTCGTGTGCCTACATCCCTGCACGGAAAAGATATTTCAGATCATACCTCCATCATTATCTTGATCTTTATCCATACATTACTGAACTAAATGCTGCGAGATTTTTAATGCATCTGTTATTATCGGAGTGCAATAAGAAAATGTAATATCAAAATGCATATCTACCATAAACAAAATTCCCCCAGGCCATTATGGCCAACGACCAAAACCGAAGAACTTGGAACTTGCTTCAATTCCAGAATACATGGAAGCATGCTCTCACATGTAGGTAAAGATGAAGCTTCTTTCTGTTGCCTGCAATCAAGATGTAAAAGACATGGGTGAAAAGATATTTCCTGATTATCTGAAACAGCAAAAGGAAAACTATAAAGTTGATAATGTGGAGCATATGGATATAACTGCGGAAAACAATCATGGTGATAGAAAAGAATGAAGAATATGTAACGCAAGGAGTCACCTCCATTCAGAGTTAAAGATCCACAGATTCAGCTTTCCACCCTCTTCGGCAGCCAGAAGAACACTATGTTGACAGACTAGAAAACAGCAGACATCTTGAGTTGTTTCAAGCACCATCACGAGTGAGGCATATCCGCACTTTAATCTCACAATCTTAATTCCTTTTTTCTCAAAATTATCTGACGAACAAGCTGGACACGAGCAGTGCAGTATACCATCACTGGCACGAACAGCAATGTTAGTATCTCCAATACCGAAACATAGAATTGTGTTACTGCTATCTAAGTACGACAGAATTATGCAAGGAGGGATGTTCTTAGTTCTTACCTACAGAAAGAAGTTCTAATGCTGTTTAACAAAACAAGTGATTGTGCATCTGGAGCTAACTGCAAACAAGATTTCTTCTTTGCAATCTACAGAAAACATAGAATGAAGCACTGTTGAGTAGATGAATTGATCTGATGGTGCAGCAAAAGCGAGAATAGTCATCTTACATTCCCATCAATGACGCTTTGTGAAGCTTGAAAACCTAATGGCACATAACCATTTGTTGGGGCCTTGTATATAAAGAGCGTGCTCTCTTCGTGATCTGAGTATCCACAATGAACACATATGAAAATCTCCATCTCTTTGTAAAACAACTGCACCGTGAGAATAGGCAAGGGGTGGACATAAGAAGAAAAAAACTTCGCGAAACCGTCTAGCTTGCTATTGAACCTCAATCTCTGCCTAACATCTGGACTGAATCCATCATTCATTTTGCATCTTTCATTCAGAATGCCATAAATATTTCTGTCCGAGATGGGTAAATCTGAAGTAAGCTCTCTGTCTCCTTGCAGGTTGACACCCCGGATGCATGCATTTTCATTCTTTAATTCTAAATCAGATTGATTGGCAAGCCCCATGACTGAACATTTAGTAGCAATTGAGATAACATAAAAGAGTAAAGGATTAGAATTGGTTTGGCGTAAGTCTTTCCGAAATTAAAGACAAATGTGGTCATGAAGGCATTCAATAAAGAAATCACCAGTCTTGTTTTCAGAAGTCAAATAAAGTCATACCAGTGGCTGTGTTGCCAATGCCAATGCTTGTTGTTCGAGTTTCATCGAGAGATCTTTGCGTATTGGTATCAGAAGGTTTTGGACGCTTCTTTTTCTTTCTAGTGATTGTTTTAAGCAAGGGAACAGGTCGAGGAAGGAGAACCGTCATCATGCAAGTGGCTATTTCTGGACCAGCTGAATCAGTATCACAATTTTCTGAGCTTGTACCACAAGCAGATGCCTTCCCTTCATCTTCTGGAAGTGAGTCAGTTGCTAGAACCCTGGAGGTGTCCAAACCATTTACACGTGCATCTTTTGAATTCCAACGTCCTTGCTCTTTATTCTCAAGGGACAAAAAAAAGAAGAGCGATCTGCAGAAGGGTATACAAGTGACAGCAACATTATCTGAAGTTGGGGACATCTGGAAGCACTCAAGTTACTATGTGGTTAGAACATGTATAAGGTGAATATGAACATATATAAGGTGACTCACAAATTTGGGTTTACATACCTCCAACATAATCCAAAGTGTCAGGTGCATAGCCATCAGCGTCAATAACTACTGGCGGAATATTTTGGATAATAGTTACTTCATCTTCCCCTTCTGTTATGTTATTGCATTCTTGGACCTCAGTATTACTTGATTTTTCAGTCTGCATTAAATATGTGGAGATAATGGTCTGCGAAATAGCTTTGCATAAAACCTCAATCAAAGAAATATTGCTTATCTACTTGCGTAATGCTAGACCATACTAAATAAAATAGGTATAACTGAAACTAATTCAAACTTACAGGCTCTTGGATTTGAAGCAACTCATCAGCCTTATGTCTGAAATGGATTCTTTCAGATATTGTGACATGCGTTTTTCCTTGTGCAGAGGTTTCCTCTGCTTTGAGATTAACAAACTTATCCGCATAGCTTAACTGCAGCACTCTTTCATCACCATTATCTATTACAGCAGTAGAGATTTGTGGTCCTGATACTTCTTTACTACAAGCGGACGGACGAACTTCAATTAATGGACTGCTTCCATATGTTGTTGACTCACTTTGCTCGGAATTTAAAGCACAAGCCACGTTTGCCGATCTTTGTTCCTGGTTTAGTTCAAACTGAGTTTCTTTGACTAGTTCGTTATTTGTCCTGTTTCTCTTTCTTGTAACATGTGATTTCACCAAGTTGTGCAGCAAATCAGGGCCATGACTTGATTCATGGCACTGCAACTGATCAATGGTGTCACGACCATGAGCTACATGAGAGAAGTTAGTCGTTTGCAAATTCTGATCCGGGGTCCCACCAACATTTGTCAACAATTCTCGCAACTTCTGAACAAGTGTGTTTTTGAATCCGAAAAACTGCACCATATAGAAAACAGAAGAAACGGCACATACAGTTACCTTGACATTTGCAGATATCTCAAGCCAGAAGCAGCGTTATATGGTCTTCCATAGGGAACTTGACATCATGGTAAATGAAGAGAGGCATGTAAAGTTGGGGAAAAAAGTTGCACATGCTAGAAAAAGGTTTACAACAAAATAATGTCAATTGTCAACCAGACTGAAATCCAAAAGAATAATGCATACCTCTACTCCCCCAAGCTTCGATGAAAATCTTTTCCCATGCCACAGTTTTGAGCAGCCCCTCTTCTGAAATATCTCCCGTGCAATATCTGGAGTATCTCCAGAGCATGATTTCCCATCACTAGAGCTAATCTACAGTGTTATTCCATTGATGTTAACGTTATAAGTCAGTAAGAATGGTAACAATGGATATAAAAAGCAGAGTGATTTCATTGTACTCACTGTAAACAATGGACCTTTAGGACCTTCAAGAATATCCATAATGTAACGAACCCCATCTTGAACCCTTACAGATTTATATCCAACAGGATAAGGATAGCGGTCTTTCCCCTGGAAACAGATAATAGTAAAGTCTATGGCAAACAATGCGGAAAATATAAATGCAAACTATGAATCACGGGTAAATATTGAAAAGGCTTAAAACAAGCATGGGCAACTTCAAAACCTGTTTTACTGTGTGCTATATTCTAAAAATATAACCATACCAGGGATCCAATAGTATGTACGCGAGTTCTATTTTTGATGCAACAATGAACTCAGATTAAGGAATACAAAAAATTCGAATTGCCCAGAACTAGGCAGGCACGAATTTGTATCAGCGATCTGAATGTAAGCAACTTAAGTACATGAATTAGCAAACATAGAAGACGAGTGTAGTAGTTAATCCACCTGAACGAAATCTATTTTAAAACGAAAGCTAAAATTAGGGATGAGCGTATGCAATTATCATCATTTTATCCGCCGCCCAGCAGAAATTTCGCGAAAAACATGCTCGTTACTACTACTGCGTATAATTCGAGAACCGAATCCGGATGAATCAAAAGGAGAGAATGCAACCCTGGATGAGCTCCAGTATTTCTTATCCTATTGCCCGAAGTAGAGCTTTCCGACTGATACTATCTCAATACCGTCAGATTTCTCATTCCTTGCAGCTTTCACCATTGAATTAAAATAGCTTTGCAGCCCTTGCTCCGCTGCGCAATGGGAGGTAGTGGCGTGGATCGTATCGGAAAATACATCCTTTCCGCAGACAAACATTTTATATGCAACATAAAAGTCACATGTTCTTTTTATATTAATCTCATAAAAATTTGATTATTTTATTAATTCTTTTTATTGTAGATTACTTCTATATCATAAATTCTTTAACGTTTGTTGAAACGAAAATCAACATAATGATTAGTGCGTCCTGCTCCTTGATACTGTTTCGATTTAATTATTATTTTGGGTTAATTTTTATTTTTTTAAAGGTTAATTTTTAGTTTTTTAGTTAATTTTTTTATTTTTTGACGTCGTAATATTGATTGTCGTCGTTAAATAAAGTTTATTATTAGGGCTTATAGAGTTCAAATTCATCATTTAGGGTTTTATTACGGCGAAAGCCGCCGTAATATTGATTGTCATCGTTAAATAAAATTTAGCATTAGACTTTATAGAGTTTGGGTTTATCATTTAGGGTTTTAGATTTTCGACGGCGAAGCCGCCGTAATATTCATTATCGACGTTAAATAAAGTTTAGCATTTATGATTTATTATTTAGAATTTTAATTTTCCAACGACTGTAATATTAATTTATTTTTATATTTTAACTAAATTTAATATTAGCATGTTTTAGTATTAAATTATATTTAATCATTTAATCTATTGTTTTATTATTGGAAACAACACCTTCATTTATTGTGATGGGTACCATACGATAATGACCAAATTACATACAATTCCCGAACTTGAGGACAACAGACTTGTTTAGCAGTACTAATCACAGTGATTAGCGTATCCCGAATTTTGGAAGTTCGGAATTTTGCAACTTTGGCGGGAAAAATTATCCCGGAATTCCGAAGTCCAGGATCGCTCTTTTCCCACTTTTCAGACGGGATCAGGTCTGTCACATTTTAAACGGGACAGGCCCGAAGTCCGAACTAAAAATAATAAAAAATATAAAAAAAATAGTTTGATTGTTGGGTTGGGCCAAGTTAAGCCCAGCTGACAATCCTATTTCATATAGATCAGTCAGACCCTCACAATATTTCATTCCTTCTTCGACTAGACCAGACGACAGACAGGCGAGTGACGATTTCTGCAGTTTTGTCGATCTCGTACTCTCACTCGAATCAGTACACGGTCTTTAATGTTGTTCTGATCTGAGTAACTTCACTTTTTTGGTACTCTCTGTTTGCTTTTGCTTTTTGTGCTTTCTTCTTTTTGTTATAAAAATTTCACTTGGTTGTTCTCTGATCTTGCATTCCAGGGAATTTGTTATTTAAATTCAGAGAATTTATTTTAATTTATGTCTTAATTGTTGTTTGGAATCCAGGAAATTAATTTTATTTTATGTTTTAATTGGTTGTTTTGAATCTAGAGAATTTTTTTGTGTGTGATGGAGTTGAATTAAGACTTAGATTTGTTTTCAAGTTGTGCAACAAAAAAATAAATATTTTTTTAAATTTGAGCCTCGGGTCGTCCCTATAGCCGTCCCAAGGACCGAAGTCTCGAAGCCGTCCCTATGGTAAGGGGGGCCATACCAAATCTGCACGAGCCTTCACTGCTGCTATATATTCTAATGATGTACCCCGGAACAAAGATGAAGTTTTGAGGAACCCTAAATGGAAATAAGCTATGAAAGTGGAGATGAGTGCTCTAGAAAAAAGTGGTACATGGGACAGATGTCAGCTACCTCCCGAAAAGCGACCAGTTGAATGTAAATGGGTGTATACAGTCAAAAGGAGAGTAGATGACTCTGTTGAAAGATACAAAGCTCGTCTTGTGGCCAAAGACTACACACAGACATATGGAATTGATTACTCCGAGACTTTCTCCCATGACGAAACTGGATTCTATCAGGATATTATTCTCTGTTGCAGCAAATCCGGATTGGCCCCTACATCAGTTCGATGTGAAGCACGCTTTTCTTTGTGGGGATTTGAACGAGGAAGTATATATGGATGGTCCCCCAGGATTCTCGAGTGATTTTCGATCCGACGAAGTATGTAGATTTAAGAAGGCACTATATGGGCTGAACCAATCCCCTAGAGCCTGGTTGGATGATTTACGATGGCTATGAAGAAATATAGATACACCCAGAGTCATTCAGACCACACTCTCTTTCTGAAGCACCGAAGCCAAGTAGTTACGTGCTTAATTATCTATGTTAATGATATGGTGATCATTGAGGAAGACACTGGAGAGGTTGAATCATTGAGAAAAAATCTCTCCGAAGAATTTGAAATGAAGAACCTCGGAATGCTCAAATATTTCCTTGGGATTGAAGTATCACGATCGAGGTATAACATATACTAGATATGACCCGTGCCTAAAGTCACGGTGAAACAGAACCCCGACGTATCTAGAATTTGAGGGTAATAAGAATAGATGAAAGAGGTTGAAAAAAAAAGAGTAAAAAGTGTTATTTCACTTAAAAGATCACAAAGGTATAGTTGAAAGTGCTAAACCGTCATGTTTTAATATATAGATATATCTCAGCGAAAATATATTTTTGATCTTCTTGCAGAGATGGGGCTACTTAAGTGCAAGCCTGCAGATACACCTATGGTACTCTCTGTTCGAGAAGTAGGTCGCTTAGGCCGGTTAGGCGCTGCCTAAGCACTAGTATGTTGCCCTCCACATTGTCCGAATTACCGCATAAGCTGCTTAAAAGCCCGCTTAGGTGGGCGACTAGGCCGTTTAGGTGCTGAACGGGCCCTGACCGCCCAGGATTCGCCTAGCGTTTTCTCGAGCACTGATGGTACTGAATCATGGATTGAGAATTGAGGAAGGAGCAGAAGGAGCCGATAGAGATAGATATCAACACTTGGTGGGAAAACATATCTACCTAGCTCATACATGTCCTGATATTGCCTATGCAATAAGAGTCGTGAGCCAGTTTATGCACAATCCCCAGAGAGATCACATGAATGAAATACTGAGAGTCTTGAGATATTTGAAAGGATCTCCCGACACTGGGATACTCTTTTGGAAGAATTGACATTTGAGAATCGAAGCTTATACTGATGCCAACTGGGCAAGCAATCCTGTTGACTGACGGCCAACTTCTGGGTATTTTACTATTGTTAGTGGAAGCCTTGCCGCTTGGAGAAGCAAAAAGCAATAGGTAGTTGCACTCTCAAGTGCAGAGGCTGAGTTTCGTGGGGTGGCTCGTGGACTAACTGAGATTCTATGGGTACGAAAGTTGATGAGAGAGTTGGGATTCCCACCATCTGAAGCCTGTTCACTAATGTGTGATAATCGGGCAGCTATTCACATTGCACAGAATCCCGTTCAACACGATCGAACAAAACATGTTGAGGTGGATCGACATTTTATCAAGGAGAAACTAGAGAACGAAGTGGCTGCACTTCCTTTTGTCCGATCTGAGGACGAACTAGCACATATCCTGACCAAGGTGATCAATAGACGGATGTTTTTTGATGTGTTAAGCAAGTTAGGTGTTGGTCATCCCACACCTAACTCGAGGGTGAGTGTTAAAGAATGAATATGTAGACAAGGAAGGATAATCATAAATCATATCCTTCGTTATATGCATAAATTCTTTAACGTTTGGTGAAACGAACATCATCATAATGATTAGTGCGTCCTGCTTCTTGATACTGTTTCGATTTAATTATTATTTTGGGTCAATTTTTATTTTTTTAAAGGTTAATTTTTAGTTTTTTAGTTAATTTTTTTTTTATTTTTTGACGACGTAATATTGATTGTCGTCGTCAAATAAAGTTTATCATTAGGGCTTATAGAGTTCGGATTCATCATTTAGGGTTTTAGTTTTTTGGCGGCGAAAGCCGCCGTAATATTGATTGCGATCGTTAAATAAAATTTAGCATTAGACTTTATAGAGTTTGGGTTTATCATTTATGGTTTTAGATTTTCGACGGCGAAGCCGCCGTAATATTCATTATCGTCGTTAAATAAAATTTAGCATTTATGATTTATTATTTAGAATTTTAATTTTCCAGCGACTGTAATATTAATTTATTTTTATATTTTAACTAAATTTAATATTAGCATGTTTTAGTATTAAATTATATTTAATCATTTAATCTATTGTTTTATTATTGGAAACAACACCTTCATTTATTGTGATGGGTACCATACGATAATGACCAAATTACATACAATTCCCGAACTTGAGGACAACAGACTTGTTTAGCAGTACTAATCACAGTGATTAGCGTATCCCGAATTTTGGAAGTTCGGAATTTTGCAACTTTGGCGGGAAAAATTATCCCGGAATTCCGAAGTCCAGGATCGCTCTTTTCCCACTTTTCAGACGGGATCAGGTCTGTCACATTTTAAACGGGACAGGCCCGAAGTCCGAACTAAAAATAATAAAAAATATAAAAAAAATAGTTTGATTGTTGGGTTGGGCCAAGTTAAGCCCAGCTGACAATCCTATTTCATATAGATCAGTCAGACCCTCACAATATTTCATTCCTTCTTCGACTAGACCAGACGACAGACAGGCGAGTGACGATTTCTGCAGTTTTGTCGATCTCGTACTCTCACTCGAATCAGTACACGGTCTTTAATGTTGTTCTGATCTGAGTAACTTCACTTTTTTGGTACTCTCTGTTTGCTTTTGCTTTTTGTGCTTTCTTCTTTTTGTTATAAAAATTTCACTTGGTTGTTCTCTGATCTTGCATTCCAGGGAATTTGTTATTTAAATTCAGAGAATTTATTTTAATTTATGTCTTAATTGTTGTTTGGAATCCAGGAAATTAATTTTATTTTATGTCTTAATTGGTTGTTTTGAATCCAGAGAATTTTTTTTGTGTGTGATGGAGTTGAATCAAGATTTAGGTTTGTTTTCAAGTTGTGCAAACACACCCAAAACAAGGCCACATGGGTGAAAGGGACATGTATACACATTTCAGGAAAAGGCCAACAACAACTTAAAAAGCTGTCTCTCCATTTCGGAAAAAAAAATGCAAATGACTGACCTGCTCTTGCATTGGTCATATCTCATGAAGGAAAGCGTGGATTGATCTATAATTTGAGGAGGGGATAGGTCAAAGGGTGCTCTACAAATGGTCTATTTACATGAAAGTCGGGAAATGGGTCCAACATGGTGATATCCCACATTTTATCCAAAAGGGTCAAAACTGTGCGAAAAGATCATCCGAACCCTTGCAGCTGGCATATCTCACAAACGGCTGAAGGTATGACCGTGTAATTTCACCAGCATTTAGACCTAATGCTTCTTTACAACTTTGCTTCAGACTTTGGATACAAATGGCACCTCTAAGGAGGTCTTTCACCCTAATTTCCTAAAGGTATCAAAAATGGAGCAAAGACACAACTATCCTTACTTTTCGTGTGGATGCACCAAAATATCGAGGGACCAGCTTGTCATTGCTCATGTTCAGCTACACTAAGTCCCCCTCGAGCTCCGCATCTACCATACAACACTTGGGAGGTCGTGAGCTTGGAGAAGGAGGCGATTCTTGGAGAAGACGGCTAAAGGACGAGGATCTAGCTTTGGATGCTCATACTTGCTAGCTTGATGGAGTTTTCTTATCTCTCTTTTGTATTAGTAGCTCATGACTTAAGCATGAGCTAATTTGCTAGACGTAGGGCTAGGCTTTGTGGATTTATCATGTTCTAAACATTGTCTTGTTCGGAAGAATATGTTTCTTCTATCTTGATGCATATATTTTTTGGTATGTAATTTGGATACTCGTATAAATCAAAAGTATTTACAATAGGGTACAGTAGTCACTCTCCCATGGTTACAACTAAATAGTCTTATGAATCCGACCTAAAAACAAGTCCTGAGATTAATCGAGGTTCTCTAACCCATTCGGATATAGAGTATAGCTGACTGACTGATCCTCTTGCCTTCATCCATTGCCAAACAGAAAGCTTGATCCAATCCAAGGCCTCCAATGAGTTTTCTACATCAATACGTATGTCATTCCATTCTTTCCAAATGGCCCAAACAACTGCCTGCCATATTCCTTGCCATATCTGAGCACCTGGTCTGTTCTCCAATATCTTCATATGGCTTCTGAAGTGTTGAAGGACTGATGTATCAGACGTGGTCAGTAAAGAACTGATAGGAGCATCCAACCATTCATAGGCCTCATTCCAAATCTGCTGTGCATGTTCACAAGAGAAGAAAAGATGGTTATACTTTCCATTTGTAAACCACACCAGATACAACGTGTATGTGAAGGCGCCATTTGGATTCCTCGTTTGAGTAGTTGGTCTATGGTAGTTAATCTTTCTGTAAGAAGTATCCAACAAAAGAACTGTATTCTTTTCGGTGGAAGCTTACCCCATATTTTAGCTACTTCACTCAGCTCATCCCCTTTATTCTGTCTGCCAATCCTCTCTATGATTCTGTAAGCTGATGCTGTAGTGAAAGTAACAGTTTTCTCTGCAGACCAAGACCAACAGTCTGATCCCATTGTATGCAGAGGAACTCTTGAGGCATAGTATAGCATTTCTTCTTAACTTTCTTTCTCCCAAGACCTCAACTCTCGCCTAAAATTGATGTTCCAGGTCCTGCTGCCATTGCTGATATTTGAGACTTCATTGACAGTTGCATTAGGTAACAATGCAAGACCAAATAGAGTAGGATATTCAGTGGCAAAGTTACCTTCCTGTGTGCAATTTGTTTTCCAAAAGAGGATGTGGTTCCCTGTAGCTGGCTGAAGTTTTAGTGCTTTTGAGAACCAAGAAGAGGTAGAGCAGGTCCTCCATATATCAGTCCATATCTTGGACATGAAATCTAGTACTGTGGTAATAGAGATGTCGATCATTCTGTCCGAAGCTGAGTAATATTTCGCAACTAAGACTTGACACCATAGCTGCTCAGGCTCAGTTTTCCGGTACCATAACCATTTTGACAATAGAGCTTCATTCATATATGATAGGTTTTTTATGCCTAGGACGCCTTTCTTCATCTCCAGGCAGACATGATCCCATTTTACCCAGTATATAGGGGACTGTTGTTGTTCCTTAGATTTCCATAAGAACTTGCTCAAGATAGTTTGCAACTGCTTGATAACCTTCTTAGGTGCACGAAAGAGAGACAGATAATATAGAGGCAAACTCGTAAGCACTGACTTGATTAAAGTAACTCTTCCTGCAAAAGATAAGAATGTGTTTCTCCAGGATTGCAGCTTACTTTCCACAAGAGAGTAACTGCTCCCACAATTTTATTCGACCAGGATTGTCCCCTATAGGGAGGCCCAAATAGATAAATGGCAGTGAGCCTTTCTGACAGTGTAGCATCTCAGAAAATTCAAATGCTCACACGCTCTATGCTCCACGCTCTATGCTCCACGCTCCATGCTTCACGCTCACACGCTCTATGGTCACATGCTCTACGCTTCATGCTCACATGCTCTACGCTTCACGCTCACACGCTCTATGCTCTATGCTCCAACTCTCAAATGTTACACACTCATATGCTCAAATGCTCACACGCTAACACTCTCCATGCCCATACGTCCATGCTCACATGCCAGACACTCAAATGCTCCAATGCTCCAAGCTCACATGCTCAACGCTTACACGCTCCACGCTCAATGCTCACACGCTCAAATGCTCACACACACACAAGCTCAAATACTCACATGCTCCAAGCTCACATGCTCCATGCTCACACGCTCATATGCTCACACGCGACACATGCTCACACGTGACACATGGTCACATGCTCCATGCTGACACATTTACACGCTCACACGCCCCATGCTGACACCCATACACGCTCACACACACACACACACAATCAAACACTCACACGCTCCATGCTTACATGCCCACGCTCACATGCTCCATGCTCACATACTCAAATGCTCACACGCTCACATGCTTCACGCTCTATGCTCACACACCTAGGCACCCATACGCTCACACGCCTACCCATACGCTCACATGCTCTATGCTTCACGCTCACATGTTCTACGTTCTACACTCACACGTTCCATGCTCACACACACACACGCTCACATGCTCACACGCACACACGCTCACACGCACACATTCTCCACGCTCACACGCTTCACGCCCACATGCTGACATGCACCATGCTTAAACGCTCACACGCTCACATGCTCAAATGCTCGCATGTTAACATGCTCAAATGCTCGCAAACTAACACTCTCCACGCTCCCATGCCCACACGTCCATGCTCACACGCCACACACTCAAATGCTCACACGCTCCACGCTCACATGCTCCATGCTCCATGCTCCACGCTCCATGCTCACATGGTCCATGATCACAAGCTCCACGCTCACACGCTCATACACTCACATGCACCACACTCAAACGATTACACGCTCACACGCACACGTGCTCAAATGCCCACATGCACACATGCTCTATGCTAACAAACTCACACGCCCACATGCCACAACTCACATGCTCCTCGCTCACATGCTCTATGCTTCATGATCACACTCTCTACGCTTCATGCTCACACGCTTCACGCTCATACGCTCCACGCTCATACACTCACACTCACACTCTCACATGCTCACGCTCATACTCTCACACGCTCACACGCTCACACCCTCCATGCTCACACACCACTCACACATTCACACGCAAACATGCTCACACGCTCACATGCTCATACGCTGCAGGCTCACACGCTGACATGCTCATATGCACACCTGCTCACTGATGAGCCAAATTCATATCATAAACTAAGCTCATTAAGCTTGATATTTAGTCTCATAATTCGAATATTTCATTATTAGTGTATTTGATTTTCCCTCCATTTC
>JAOYMZ010043279.1:0-14945 GCA_025802335.1 Pinguicula primuliflora | reverse complement strand
ACAACAAATAAAGTCTTATACTTATATGAATAAGTATAAATAAAAACAACAATAATATCCTAAATATAGGTAAAAAAATGAACTTAGATAAATATAGGTAAAAGTATAATAGAAAATATAAAGTGACTTTTCATGACAAATATAAACTTACATATAAACATATTCAAATACACATGAAAAGTTCTGCCATAAAGAAAAAAATTCTGCCATAAAGAAAGATTAAGATGAATTTGGAGAAAGAAGGATAAAACCCTCGGGAAAAATTCCTGGCCGTCAAAAAGGAGTTTTTGGCTCCGATACCACATGTTAGGGTTTAGAGAATTAGAGATGCAGAAATTTTAACGTGGAAAAAACCTTCCAAGGTAGAGAGGAAAAAACCCACGGAAAAACAATTCTATTATGAAGTGTCACTGAGTACAAGTACATGAGGACCTATTTATAGGTACAAATAAATAGAGTACTAACTAGAGCCATATTGTAACAGGGTTAATGGACAACATAGAATTTAGGAAACAATTTTCTATAGGAAAAGTCAGTATGGAAAATGTCAAGGTCATATACATGAGTCTGCGTACTAGCGCACATCCATCCATCACAACAGCATCCGTGCCTCAAAAAATGTTTTAACGTCCGTTGAGTTCTGTTATGAATAATGTTACTTGTACTCTTTTTTGACCCTATTTGTAAATTGGCTTTATGTGGCAAGCATTACAACTATATTTTTTATGTGTGATTTATTTTTATTATGTGGTAGTGATGCTTGACACATAATGGAGTTTAAAAATAGGATCAAAAAATTGTACAAGTAATATTACTCTTCTGTTATACCTTGCGTTCATATGTGTGTGTTCAAAAAAAATGTTGGGACACTTTGGATATCGAGTTTCTTAGTGGGCCTTTTATGTCACATGCATATGTTTTATGTTGTATATCAGAGCCGCAAATTGAAAATTGAGCAGACCCATTCCGGTAGGTTTGAGCTCGTGCGTGTGTGGGCGTGGACCAATATATAATGAATGTAGGCTTACACTATTAAAAACCAAGATACTAAGATAATAGAATGAAACAACACATATCATTATATACTGGTTTATTTTCGTGTTTCTAATCCATATGAGACCAATATCTCTAATACCGCATACCCATAGCACTACCCAAGACGGAAGGTGAACATGGAGATGTTCACATATGCTATCAAGCTCTTTTTATATGACAGTAGGTGAGGTCAGGTTCATGATGGATTGTCTTATGCGAAAGCAATTCAGAATTTGCAACCAGCGACGCAATCAACAAAATACTGGAACAATCATGATACCGGGAACTGTGGCGACTGAATGTGGGCAGAGGGAACAACATCCTGTTTTGAGAAGAGCACTGGATGGGAAACCAAAATCTAGCAACCATCTACCCACGATTGTTCCGAAAATCCAAACACAAGGCCAAACAATTGATAAGTTGGGAAGCTGGGAAAACATTGAATGGAAATGGATTAACTGGGAATGGGCAAGAAGGCTAGATGACCTGGAAGAAAAAAAATTTGAAAGATATGCTATAACTTCTATCAAACTCTCGAATGCAAGAACATGAAGAAGATAGTGGGCATCACAAATCAATAAGAAACCAGGCTATACTGTCAAGCAATGCTATTTGCTGCTTATGCAACAAAAACTACAAGCTTGGCCATTAGATGAAAGGCAAACTCTTTCCAACGGAAAATGTAATGTTGTTCCAAAAAGTATAGCAATTTTCATCTTGAAACTATAGCAATGAAGATTACTAATGCAAGACAATTTGGCGCGAAGATGCAGCATCCACCATGAACAGGAAATCCAATGCTACTCGTGCCAAGCAGAAAAGGAAGATGAGGACCATTTATTCATCTCATGAACATTCAAGAAGGCATGGAAGTTGCTATTCAAATGGTTAAACATAACCAACATAAATCAACCACCAAGCTTAGAAGAACACATGATCTATATGCCGGAAATGATTGCTAAAGAGCCTTGGAAATTTTTTTTGGATTACCGTGTGCTGGGAAATCTGGCAAAAAAGAAATCAGACACATTTTCCCAGCAAAAATCAATCACCAAAACAAAAAGCGTGGAATATACAGGAACAAACCTGGGTGTGGTTGAAAACAAGATGGAAGAAATGGGCACCTGATCAAAGGTCCGACGAAATAGGAATTACAAGGTGGTTGAGAGATCTAGCTCTGATCAGATTCTTGAGCGCTTATCTGATTTTCTTTTGTAAAGGCCGCACGGGTTGAGAAAAGTGAGAATTTGGGCCAGAAGTAATAGGGCCCAAAAAACATGTATATATGTACAGTTTTTTAAAATTTTAAAACAAATCCAATTGCTTACCAAAAAAATTAGGAGTTCTTACTTTCCTTATCAAATATCAATATAGCGATAAAGTTGTTTAACGAACCAAGTTCAAACAAAGAGACCATTTTCGAACTTTGTTTGTTAAATTTAATGAACGAGCTGAATTTGTTTGTTAAGTTTAATGAACATAGCTTTTTGTTTAAGCTTGTTTATTAAGGTTCACGAGTTGTTCACGAACAGTTCGCAAACAAGCTTGCAGACTAGCTCGTTCGTGTTCAGTTCATTTTGAGTTTGTTCACATGGTCGATCTCATTGTTTGCATTAATGAGTGATTAAATTACTAAAAAAATAAGGAAAAATTAATATTTTTTCCTCATTTAACATTTCAGTCAAAAAAATAATTATAATCAATGGATAAATAAATGTATAATTATGAATAAATTACAATCACGTTAAAATATAATCAAAGTAACCATTATGAGTATTTGATATGATATCAAATATAATCAAAATCAATTGAAATTTTCAAGTCCTTAACCAAACTTGACATTAGATTATAGAGTCTACTCATTTGAACTCGGAGAAGATAAACATTTCGACCTATGCCTCATTATATACAAAAATAAAATGATCATACAAGAAGGTATGTTTAACGAGTTGAGCGCGAACGAATAGTCCATTTTCAACTTTGTTTGTTAAATTTAACGAATGAGTCGGGCCAATTTGTTAAGTTAACTAACAAAGCTTCGCGTTCGAGCACTTCTCATTAAGTTTTACGAACTAAATAAACACAAACTTTAAAAACGGGTTAAATTCGAACTTGTTCGTAAATAATTATGTTTGTGTATAACCATACTTATTGGTATTCATTACAAATATTAATAAAATAGAATTGACAAAAAGCAAATAAAGATAACAATATAAAAATAGCAGAACTATATATAAAACACAAACAAAGATATTAATGATTAAATACAATTACTTCTGGGAGAAAAGTTTGTGGAGTCCAGATAGGTCAAAGAACCCATCATAAATCTTCCACAATTCAAACCTTCCATCCTTATTTATTTAATGAATATAAGGAAAATAGTGTGAAAGACTATTTACCCTTGTATTATATATATTGATGAGCGGATATAGATTTAGTGATATTTTTGATGATTCTAGAGCCGAGGCCGCGCATGACCAATAGGACTCACAGCACTCTTACGATCTTAATATGCCGCTACAATCTTTTGTTGCATCAAGTAGCTCGATTCCATATTATCATGATACGTCATACTTACCTTGCTACCCGTCTAACAATTTCTCTCAATTTTTATACGCCCCGTGCAAACTCATAATGAAGGACATGTGCAAGCCGATGCATATGTTTTATGTTGTATTTCAGAGCCACAAACTGAAAATTAAGCAGACCCGATCCGGTAGGTTTGAGCTCGTGCATGTGTTGGCGTGGACCAGTATATAATGAATGTAGGCTTACACTATTAAAAACCAAGATACTAATACAATAGAATGAAACAACACATATCATTATATACTAGTTTATTTTCCTGTTTCTAATCCATATGAGACCAATATCTCTAATACCGCATACCCATAGCTCTACTCAAGACGGAAGGTGAACGTGGAGATGTTCACATATGTTATGAAGCTCTTTTTATATGACAGTAGGTGAGGTCAGGTTCATGAAGGATTGTCTTATGCGAAAGCAATTCAGAATTTACAACCAGCGACGCAATCAACAAAATACTGGAACAACCATTATACCGGGAACTGTGGCGACTGAATGTGGGCAGAGGGAACAACATCCTGTTTTGAGAAGAGCACTGGATGGGAGACCAAAATCTAGCAACCATCTACACACGATTGTTCCGAAAATCCAAACACAAGGCCAAACAATTGATAAGTTGGGAAGCTGGGAAAAAAATGAATGGAAATGGATTAATTGGGAATGGACAGTAAGGCTAGATGACCTGGAAGAAAAAAAATTTGAAAGATATGCTATAACTTCTATCAAACTCTCGAATGCAAGAACATGAAGAAGATAGTGGGCATCACAAATCAATAAGAAACCAGGCTATACTGTCAAGCAATGCTATTTGCTGCTTATGCAACAAAAACTACAAGCTTGGCCATTAGATGAAAGGCAAACTCTTTCCAACGGAAAATGTAATGTTGTTCCAAAAAGTATAGCAATTTTCATCTTGAAACTATAGCAATGAAGATTACTAATGCAAGACAATTTGGCGCGAAGATGCAGCATCCACCATGAACAGGAAATCCAATGCTACTCGTGCCAAGCAGAAAAGGAAGATGAGGACCATTTATTCATCTCATGAACATTCAAGAAGGCATGGAAGTTGCTATTCAAATGGTTAAACATAACCAACATAAATCAACCACCAAGCTTAGAAGAACACATGATCTATATGCCGGAAATGATTGCTAAAGAGCCTTGGAAATTTTTTTTGGATTACCGTGTGCTGGGAAATCTGGCAAAAAAGAAATCAGACACATTTTCCCAGCAAAAATCAATCACCAAAACAAAAAGCGTGGAATATACAGGAACAAACCTGGGTGTGGTTGAAAACAAGATGGAAGAAATGGGCACCTGATCAAAGGTCCGACGAAATAGGAATTACAAGGTGGTTGAGAGATCTAGCTCTGATCAGATTCTTGAGCGCTTATCTGATTTTCTTTTGTAAAGGCCGCACGGGTTGAGAAAAGTGAGAATTTGGGCCAGAAGTAATAGGGCCCAAAAAACATGTATATATGTACAGTTTTTTAAAATTTTAAAACAAATCCAATTGCTTACCAAAAAAATTAGGAGTTCTTACTTTCCTTATCAAATATCAATATAGCGATAAAGTTGTTTAACGAACCAAGTTCAAACAAAGAGACCATTTTCGAACTTTGTTTGTTAAATTTAATGAACGAGCTGAATTTGTTTGTTAAGTTTAATGAACATAGCTTTTTGTTTAAGCTTGTTTATTAAGGTTCACGAGTTGTTCACGAACAGTTCGCAAACAAGCTTGCAGACTAGCTCGTTCGTGTTCAGTTCATTTTGAGTTTGTTCACATGGTCGATCTCATTGTTTGCATTAATGAGTGATTAAATTACTAAAAAAATAAGGAAAAATTAATATTTTTTCCTCATTTAACATTTCAGTCAAAAAAATAATTATAATCAATGGATAAATAAATGTATAATTATGAATAAATTACAATCACGTTAAAATATAATCAAAGTAACCATTATGAGTATTTGATATGATATCAAATATAATCAAAATCAATTGAAATTTTCAAGTCCTTAACCAAACTTGACATTAGATTATAGAGTCTACTCATTTGAACTCGGAGAAGATAAACATTTCGACCTATGCCTCGTTATATACAAAAATAAAATATTTCTAAAAATAAAATGATCATACAAGTAAGTATGTTTAATGAAGTGAGCTCAAACAAATAGTCTATATTAAAGCTTTGTTTGTTAAATTTAACGAATGAGCCGAGCCAGTTTGTTAAGTTTAACTAACAAAGCTTCGCATTCGAGCACTTTTCGTTAAAGTTTACGAACCAAATAAACACAAACTTTAAAATGGGTTAAATTCGAATTTGTCCGTAAATAATTATGTTTGTGTATAACCATACTTATTGGTATTCATTACAAATATTAATAAAATAGAATCGACAAAAAGCAAATAAAGTTAACAATATAAAAATAGCAGGACTATATATAAAACACAAACAAAGATATTAATGATTAAATACAATTACTTCTGGGAGAAAAGTTTGTGGAGTCGTGATAGGTCAAAGAACCCATCATAAAACCTACCAAAAAAAAAAAGAACCCATCATAAATCTTCCACAATTCAAACCTTCCATCTTTATTTATTTAATGAATATAAAGAAAATAGATTGAAAGACTATTTACCTTCGTATATTATATATATTGATCAACTTATATTCTTGTATTTTTTTTGCGTATTTGTAAGGTATTCTACCGGCCGGCAGTCAGTAGACTAATCCTCCGTCCCGGGTGAGCACACTAAGTGGTAAAGGACTGGCCAAATGTTCCTCTCCATTCACATGGGTGGGAATCGAACTCCCAAAAAGAATCAACTTACTCCTCGTACTTTTATAAAAAGACCTTTCACCCCATAAAAGTTTTTTCTTATTATTTTTTTATTAATGACCAAATTGCCCTTTATTTCTTATAATGATCAGCACAAGAGAAAGCTATTCAACTGGGGATCACCAAACATCCGCCGATCTCTTGGATCCCATATCATTAACGGAGAGAAAGTAGGTTCAATTATTTTTTATCTCAAGTTTACATAAAATATCATTATAAGAAATAAAGGAGAATTTGGTCATTAGTAAAAAAATTAAAAAAATATTTATGGAGTGGATTGTCTTTTTATGAAAGTAAAAGAGGATAAATTTGTTCTTTTGAAAGTATAGGGGTGTAAGAGGTTATATCAGAGCACCAAACAGCTTTCTTGGCAGGTCGACAAATACTGGACGGGGTGCTTTGTGTGAATGAAATGGTATTTCAAGCCCAGAAAACACAAGAGCCATTATTGATATTCAAGCTGGATTTTGAAAAGGCTTTTGACTCGGTTAGTTGGCAATTTTTGGACAATATGGCTGATAATCTGGGATTTCCTGCTAAATGGCGAGGATGGATACAGAAATGTCTCAAATCTGCTACGAACTCAATCTTAGTTAACGGTAGTCCCTCTGCTGAATTCATCCCACAACGAGGTCTAAGGCAAAGATGCCCATTGTCTCCTTTCCTCTATCTGATAGTAGCAGAAGGGTTGGATCAGTTGCTACTGCAGTTCAGGAAGGACTATTGGAACCAATGGAAGTTGGTGCAGACAGAATTAAGATATCACATCTTCAGTTCGCAGACGATACAATACTGTTTGGGAAATGCACTTGGGCGAACATCAAAATTTTTAAGGCAGTTCTGAGGAGCTTTGAACTCATGTCTGGTCTGAGAATTAACTATAAGAAAAGCAGTTTGATTGGTATCAACGTGAATGAGATTATGTTGAATGAAATGGCAACTTTTTTGAACTGCGAAACCAGGAAAATTCCCTTCATTTATCTTGGTTTTCCGGTTGGAGGAAAAGCATCTCAAAAGACTATGTGGGAACCAGTTATAAACAGATTCAAACAAGTGCTGGGTAAATGGGAAAACAAGAATCTCTCAATGGCAGGTCGAAGAGTGCTTATTAACTCGGTGCTATCCTCATTGCCCTCGTACTACTTTTCAATGTTTATAGCCCCTAAGAATGTCCTACACACCCTCGAATCTATCCGTAGAACCTTCTTTTGGGGAGGGAGAGATGATAAAAAAGAGTGTCTTGGGTAGCTTGGCAACACGTTTGTCAACCTATAGATAGGGGGGTTAGGAATTAGGCCGTTACATGATATCAATTTGGCTCTATTTGGCAAATGGGCCGGAAGATTATTGAATAACAAGGATGAGATGGGGAAATCTATTATTACATCAAGATATGGCTTCGGAGGATCTCTACAAGTTGGCACCTATAGAGTCCTGGTAAACTCAGCAACTCAGGCTGCTGATGATACAAGAAATGTAAACATGAGAGGCAGGCAACACAAATCTTGCTGGTGGAAAGCTATCGAAAAAATCACATTGGAGGAATGGTTCAAAGATATGATAACTCTGGAACTTGGAAATGGGGCAAGAACGAGCTTCTGGGATGACTTATGTGTGGGTTTTGTCCGTATTAAATTCAGATTTAACCGACTCATGCACATTGACCTTCTAAGGGACGCAACTGTGGCACAACACGGACACTGGAAAAAACAATGTATGGGTCTGGAATTGGGTTTGGCGAGGAGACCTTTTCGAGTGGGAGAAAGAGGAACTGCTCTGCTTAATAGATATATTATCTGAACTTTCATTTCAGGTGCAGGTTGAGGACACATGGAGATGCAAACTGAGTGCTTCTGGTGAATGTGTAACCAACATCGCTTCTCATTTTATCAGGCTACATCAAACTGAACAGGAAGCCATCTCTACAACTGACCTGGAGAGCCTTTCATCGCTATGGAATAAGTTCATTCCCAAGAAAGTTTCAATCTTTAACTGGCATCTACTCAGAAGAAGGCTGCCCACATTGCTAAACCTCCAGAACCGGAAAATCGTGCATGAAGAATCACCTATCCTCTGCATTGTATGCAGCTCTATACCTGAATCAGAAGATCACTTATTCTTCAACTGTGCTCAGGCCAAAGCAGTCTGGAATAAGCTATTTCTCTGGCTCGAAACCTCTACGCCAGCAGAAGTAAACCTGGAGGCTTTTATACTAGCAAAACCGATTGGACTACACAAGGAACTATGGCTTATGTTTTGGTCAGCTACCACATGGATCTTATGGACTGCAAGGAACCAGAAACATTTCAACAGTCTATCTCCGGAACCAGGACATCTTGTGGACAAACTACAAAGGGTGACATGGAGCTGGATAAAAATTAAGGCAAAATCAGGTTTTGTTTACTCAATTACAGATTGGATCATGAATCCGAGAGCGTGCTTAGTAGGATGTGTATAATTTTTGTCTACTAGAAGCACTTGTAAATGTAAAAACATTCTATCTCGTAATACAAATTTGCTTTACCAAAAAAAATTGATCAATATGTATAGTACAAGTAGGTAAATTGCCTTTCACTCAAAAAAAGTAAGATGACTTCTTAGAGTAAACTACAATTTACATCCTTGTGGTTTGGCTAAAATTTAATTTACTTCTATTTAGTTTCAAAATTTCAATTTATCCTCATGTGCTTTTAAAAAAATTCAATTTACCCACGTGTGTAATGCACTCACGGGAGTTGAGAGCGGGATTGAAAATTTTGCTGGAAAAGACTGTTTTACCCCGATTTTTTAAATATTAATATTATTTTTAAAAATATTATTTCAATTGTAATTATAAATCCCAAAATATGTATGCAATCTTTTTAACACACTTACTTAAGTCCCAAAAAATCAAACCTTACGGATGTTAAAAAATTAAGTAATTATATTCCAATAACATTTTCTTAAATATTATTATTTTTTAAAAAAATTGATGAAGGTTATCATTTATCCCACATTATGGATGAGCGCAGTGAATGATGCATCAGAAGTGATAGAACATGGCATATTGATGTAATCTTCCTACACGTATGAAATCAGATCAGATCAAGTCATCATTGAGGAGATTTATTTACGAATTCGTTATCTAAAATGTATTTCGATAATTTGTATCTAGTGATTGTATGTGATATCTCGAAGATATCTGAAACATACTTTTGAGGGGAGAAATAATGCGCAATTGTAGTCTTTTTCTTTCGTTTAGGATTTTTTTTTCCCATAGGGTTTTTCCTAAGTAAGGTTTTAACGAGACAACTTTGGCATACTCATGAATCATGAAGAATTCAATGTGAGGACCATGAAAGATCCTTACTTGACAAAATTTCAAAAGTATGTATGTTGAAAACTGGTTCAATCAAGGGGGGTGTTATAGATACAGTGATTGGAACAATTTTGTATGGATAAGACTTCTGTAACTGCCGGTCTCTACCACTATATAAAGAGGATTACAGAAAATAACAGAGATAGAGTTTCAAATTCTTAAAATTACAACAAGAAACTTATTTTATATATTATTAATTACCCATCGGCCCTCACCCCACGGCCCACGTCAACTTCACTTCGACGCTAGCGGGGATATAAATCTGTAATTGAGGCATCATTTCTAGAGGGATCGGCATTCGCTTGAGGTACTTCACCACTCTCCTCTACTGATCTGCTGAATCCCGTGTCTCTCGTTCTAGAATCGAATTTACGAGACATGTAAAATGGAGGTTCAGAAGGAATTGGCATAGTAACAGACGAACTGTTGAGCATGAGAACAACAGAAGACATCGTCGGCCTGTCAGCTTCTTCTTCTTAGACACACAGAAGACCAATGTGAATACATCTCAACATGTCTCGCATCAAACCCGAACCAGACCGCAACGTGGGATCTATCAGGTCCTGGATGATACCCTCCTGAAAACTTCTCCAAGCCTGGAACAATGCTAGACAATGAGAGTTTTTCAAAGAAATAGTGCAATTCGTGTTTATTATATTGAGAAAACTTCAGATATCCAACATTAGAAGTCGAATAAATGAATTATGTGCCGAATTCTAATCATGATTGCGTGCAGAATTCTGATTATAGTATACTTACGAAGCTCAGCATATCTTCCATTTTGCTGCCAACCATAAATGAGTTGTTTTTCTGCCCGCAAACAATTTCGAGAACCAGCACGCCGAAGCTGAAGACGTCTATTTTCAGTGAGAGTTGCCCGTGTAGTGCATATTCTGGAGCCATATATCCGCTGCAAAGGCAATGCTATATTGATATCCAATGGACTTGAAATTTAGATTGAGAATGTTTTCTGTAGATTGAGCTGATGGTACGTACTAAGTTCCGACCACTCTGCTTGTATTGTCCAGGCTTTCATTAGTTACGAACAGTCTAGCCATGCCAAAATCGGCTATCTTGGGATTCATTTCACCATCTAATAGAATATTGCTGGCTTTGAGGTCTCGATGAATGATGCGAAAGCGTGAGTCCTCGTGCAGGTAGAGAAGACCTCTGGCGATGCCTCCTATGATCTTGTATCGTCGATCCCAATCAAGGTAAGAACGCTTGACAGAATCTACAATTGAAATTGTGGTATTATATTAGAACAAGTTCCAACATACAGCGAAAAGGGGGGGTGCGGTGCCAGTGAGTCCAAAACATCGTCGTTTTGGAGGCATCACCGGGCCAGCGCAAAGGTATTAAACATACACCTTCCTGCCGCACCGATCTCATATCGCCACCAGAGCACTGCATAGTGTGTTGTGACTTACTCACCGCACACTCCTCAACCCAACATATAGAATGATACCAGAATTTGCTTAAAAGTAGGAGAGAGTTACCAAATATGAAATGGTCTAAACTGGCATTCTGGACAAACTCGTATATGAGAAGTCTCTCCAATCCATCAATAGCAAATCCAAACAACTTGACAAGATTTCTGTGTTGAAGTTTGGCCACAAGCAAAACTTCGTTTTTGAATTCCAAGTCTCCTTGAGCTGAACCCCTTGACAACCTTTTCACAGCTATTTCCTCTCCACCTTCAAGTTTTCCCTGATAAATAAGGCAAAAGGGGCACAATCAAACTTAGGAGGCGTACAGTGAGGTTCTTAGTGTATAGATTGATATATAAATAACATATGTGTGAAACATTTTTGAGCCCACGTCCGAAACGACGTCATTTTGGCCTCACTGCATAGTATGCAGTGAATTTCACACTACACGCTCCCCTTTCCCAAACTTCAAGCTTTTCAAGAAATAAGCAAGTTCTATATAAACTCATGCTCCTGTTACCTTGTAAACAGCACCGAATCCCCCATGCCCCAGTTTGTTGTCCTCGGAGAAATTATTAGTGGCTGCTCTGATTTTTTCGAACTCATGCTGTAAGGAGTCTGCACTTCCAATCTCCTCCTCATCTGTTCCAGAAATCAATTTGGAAATTTCCATCAGACATCTACAAGTGAATTCCGAAGACAAAAGACTCATACCACACAAAACATTACCGTTGGCCGTCTCTTGCGGCCTTTTCTTTCTTTGTTTTCTTCGAAGTAAGATAGCAACAGCAGCAACTAGTATTATACAACTAACTATTGAAACTACAATGATGATTATCGTTCTAGTCCTACCACCACCGGTACCTGCAAAACGAATGAGGTAAAAATATTTTACAATTCACATTTGACGGACATTAACCATTGCAAGATGAACCACTATAACGTGAACAAGCCCGGATCCAGTAATATTATGGACAGTCCTAAGATGATATGCAACACTCCTTCCACTACATTTGCCATAGTCCTGCCACCACACTCCCGATATAGTCTCGCCACCACACTCGTGCCACAGTGCACGTGACAGGAGTTCATTGGACATATGGCTGTGTAACAACCCGAGCTTGAACATGTCACGTTCGAGTTTGTCACGTTTAAGGAACACGACGAGCTAGTTTGTTAAGCTTAACGAATATACCTTCGTGTTTGAACTCTGTTGGTTAAGTTTTACGAAGAGTTCGTTAACAAGCTTGCAAATAGGTTTGTTGCGTTCGTTCATATTTGGCTCTTTTACATGTTCGAGCCCGTTCGTTCTGTTCGTTTGCTTTAATGAGTAATAAAAGTAATGAAAAGGAAAGACAAATTGATATTTTGACCTTATTTAACTGTTCATTCAATCCATGGTAAATAAACATGTAATTACGAATATCAATTGCAATAACTTTAAATTATAATTAATGTAACCGTTCACGATTGTTTGATAATATCAAGCATAATTAAAATAAATCGAAATTTTCCAACCCATAACAGTGTTCTAGAGTTCTGTCGTTTCAGTCGCCTAAGCGGCCAAAAATGCTAGACCACTCTGAGTATGTCTTGGGCCACATGATTGAGAGGGCTTAGGAGGCAGGGGTGGCTGTGACCTTAGATTATGGCATCTACTCGACTCGTTTGAACTCAGAAGAAGATAAATCAGTTCGATTTATTTCTCATTATATACAAAAAAAAAAACTATCATACTAAAAACAAAATAGTCATAAAAGTATGACTGTTTAATGAATCTAATTTGAACGAATAGATCATATTTGAACTTTGTTTGTTGAACTTGACAAAAGTGTCGAGCTTGTTTATTAAGCTGAAGGAACATTATGCTTGACCAACAAAAACTCATATTTGATAATAAACGAGACACAAATCTATCCTTGGACGGGCTCCGACTTCAGCCCGATCTATTTTGACCCTGCTCAATCGTAGTCAGATAAAAAAACGGTATTTTATTGAAAAAAAATTAGCCAACATTCAAATTTTTTTCTAATTTCACCCTTGCAATTTTTTGGAGTTAAAAATAACACTGCTCGACAGTCCATGTGGTGGTTGAGATGAGTAAACGTTGGACTTTAATAATAATGCAACTGATCAGGACCGTTGAAGAATTTTGTATCTTTTTTAACGTGTGGACAATAGTCTTCCCAAATTAATTTTCTTATCTTTTATATTTCCTAACCAAGAAGTGTCAACGCACCTCTTAATTGACCAGGCAATTAGCAAAGATAAAATTCGAGGAAATTGCAGAAAACCTGGTGGTGGTGGGGCTGACCCAGGCTGCTCCGGCGACCGCGACGGCAACGGCGACGGCAATGGCGCCACCAATTCCTCTGCTTCTCGAATCCTACTTAAATTATAAAATGCCGATGAACCCGTCTCGTACCGTACTATGCAGCTCGGGAAGAGGATTCTTACTCCTAAGGCACCATTACAACATTGCGGTATCCGTTGCGCAGCCGCCACCAAACACGAATCGCAATCAGCGGAAGATATATCCGGCGTGCACTGCAGCAAGGCGTAAATCGTCAGAAAATCCGGCGCGGTCTGATTCCCCGCCGCGACTTTCATCATCGGTCCTCCAGCAGCCGCCTGCTGTCGCAGACCGTCCACCAGTATCCTGAGATCTGCGTTGAACTGGTCAAGGCTTGAGTTCGCGACCTTATTTACGTTCAATAGTCCGGCATTCGGGTCCTCCGCCATGACTCCGAATATAGACTCGTTGGAGTATCGCAGCGTGCAGACATCTCTCCACAGAATCGCCTGCTTTCGCGATGGGCAGTAATTGGCAATCTCCACGGTGGCGTTCCGAATGCAGCTCCTACAATCGTCTAACTGCAAATCGGCGCGGCATATCGCGATGGCACTGACTCTGTCCGTGGCGTCACCGTTTGATGCATTGATGAAGCCGCTATTTCCGATGTTTGTGGGTAGCGAAGAGAAGAGTGAGTCTAGATTTGTACTGTATAAGCTGTTTTGCGAGTAATTTCCATTTTCCACGCATCGATAACTATTCTGTGCTCCGCTGGGGGAAATCCAGTAGAAGAAGATGATGAAAAAACACCATTTGTGAGAATTCGTAACTGGAATTCCCATTGGATGTTGAAGCTGAGGCATGTAGGGATAGAGAATTTGAAGACGGATCCAATCCCGGACGGACAAGATCAATTGCTTAATTGGACGGACAAAGATGGGACACGCTATTTATATAAGTTATTGAGCTAGAAAATGGGCGAGAATTTTCAATCCAAGACGGTCTAAGCGGTCCTTTTGATTTTGGAGTTATCGAGCACCTTCAATTTTTTGTAATAAAATTTTGTCAGGGCTTACACATTATATTTAGAAGAGCCGTAATGGTCATGCAAAAAATTTATGAAAATGTCTCATATTTGTATGTTAGAAGCTTCTGAAAGGCCAACAATGAATAGAATAGTTCAATTTAAATCTTAAAGTGATCAAAACCTGTGGCTATAATGGCTTTAAGGTCTTGCAATATGGCCTCTGATTATGCTGATGTGTTGTTTTGTAGACCTTTTTGTATAACTCGGGTACTAATTCTCCTCGGTGATTGCGTAGGATTCCCCTGGTCACTATTTTGAGTTGCTTCTAGTCGTTCGAAGATGGAGTATATGACATGCAACTTTACCAATG
>JAOYMZ010043268.1:0-14946 GCA_025802335.1 Pinguicula primuliflora | reverse complement strand
TAAAAATAAAGAGAAATTTCATAAAAAATTGAAAAAGAAAATCAGTTGCAAAACTAATAAAACCGTAAAATTTTAAAACAAATAAAAATATAATTTTTAAAGTTTTTACAGATTTTAAAATAGTTATATCTAAAAAACACTACAAAATTAAATGTTTATAAAATATTTAAAATATTGTATTTCAAATTTTTTCGCAAAAGTATATATAGTATATTGTATTTTGGTTGTGTTACTTTTTTTAAATTTTTTACATATATTTTTAAAATATTTATATTATGTATTGTCTATTTTATATTTTTTTACATATTTTGTAGATTACAGATAATTTACATTGATTAAAGAGCAAATTAGCTCTGTCACACATGTGAGCATGTACAGTTAATGTTATAATTGTTCATATTTCATTTATACTTTATATGATGCTAATATATATATATATATATATTCTATTCTTCATATATATTATCAAATTAACAAAAGAACAAAAAAATAATTAAACCTCGTTTGTAATTTTTGAATTATTAAACAATAATTTGACGATTGAAAAAATTTTAAGACGAAAAAATAAGAATAAAACTCAATTTTAAGTATTTTCAAATAGTATTTTTATAATAAAAAATAAATAAATTTTAATAAACTAATTAAGGGGCAAAACAGTCTTTTTTTAATATTTTTTCTTGCTCACTCTCAACACTCGCGAGTGTAATACACGCGAGATAATTTGCTCTTTTTTTTAAACTCCGGGGGGAGAGTAAATTGTCTGTTTTTAGACCACAAGGGGCTAAAGTGACTTTACCCCAAACCACAGGGGGTAAATTGCATTTTTCTCTATGTTTAGTGACAAATTATTTTTTTATGCTACAGGTCGGCGCCCTTTTTGCAATTTATCGTCCAATTTTTTAAAGATCGAGAATTAGTCCTGACCTTCCAAAAGATGGAATTTGTTAATCCCAATTTTTCGTAAGCCGGGCATAATTAACATGATTAATTGAGGATTTATAAATCTCGTTTTTTCGTAAGCCAGATGTAACTTACAAATCCCGGCCTTCCAAAGGTCGGGCAATATCGTTATCCCAATGGTCCTCCCTTTTCTCTTTGCTCATTTTCTGTCCGAAAATTAACCTTAGCCCACCATCAGTCGCCGCAGCCCACCGCAAGCCGCCGCAAGCCCACCGCAATTCGTCACCGTAAGCCAACCGCACATGTAATTTTCTTCTTTCTTTTCTCTATTTTTTTAGATTTTTGATTTATTTTTTTTCCAAGAAATAAAATTGTATTAATAAAAGCAATTATACATAACTAGCCTCTAAAGTGAGCGTAGTTCAAATCGTACAATTGCAAAACGATAAAGCGATAAAAGGACCAATATTAATTGGCCCAACCCAATCGACCAGTCAAGTGGGCCAGAGGGCCAGCCCAAAAGTTGGGCTGGCCCAATCCCCTCAAACCCGAGGGTGTGAGGGTTGCCGCCGCACGCATCCGTGCGGCGGCCGGGAATCGCCGTGCCCTCCGGGCGCGGCCTAGAGTCTGTCCGCCGGCTGGCGGTCTGGAGAGGTTCTGGGAGTATTTGCGGGAGGTGGCGGCCTGAAGGAGATGCCGGGGGTGTTCGCCGGATGTCGGCTTGGAGAAGTGCTGGAGGAGGTGTCGGTCGGAGGTGTCGGTCGGAGGTGAGGGCTCGCCGGAGACGAGGAGCAGGGAAGGAAGAGTCGGGGATGGCGCCGCAGATGCCGGCCTGGGAAAAACACCAGCCATCTGGAGCCGCTGGAACCCTAAACCGCCGATCAGGGAGGCGCTGGTTGGGGCGACATCGGACTGGGAGATGCCGAACTGGAGGACGGCCAGGGAGAACGGGCAAAGAGATGCCGGATAGGGACCAAGAGCATTGGTCTACGGTGGGAGGGCGCCGCCCGCTGCCCGGAGAGGTCGTCTTCAACAGGAAAACGTCGGGTGGGAGTAGAGAGAAGGAGGACCTCCTCTCTCTCCCTTTGCTAAAAAACAAATATGTAGCACGAATATTGGTTCCATCTTGACTATACGAGATTAACCCGTATATAATTGATGAGATCTAGACCTCAAATCCGACAATGATGTTGGTTAATTTCCCGAAGAGATATGTCAGAGGCTCAGACGCTGCATTTAATCAAAGACTATGCGTGTCTTCAAAGTTTACATCATTTCATGTACAATGAATGAGAAATGACTGGATATCACATCTTCGACGCAAATAATTACCCTTTAAATGGAATAACAACAACATGAAATCCATCGTCATCCACAACATGATCGTCAACGTCGCTTCCTTCTCTGATCAAGTGGTGCTGGTGCGTCTAAAGGGATAAAGAGAGATCCCCTCTTTGTACAAATTAGCTAGCATCATTTTCAAGTTCCTTTTATTGAGGAAAATGATATAAGTCACCACTTTTTCACACTACATGGATATGTATAAGGATTTACCGTTTGCTGGTTTGATCCCCAAGTTGACAACTCAGCCTTTGTGCATATGTACCAATGAATGAAGCATCTCTTTTAGTTTATTTGACGAAGATATTTGTAACTGCTGACTTTATATTATAAAATTGATGAAATGATTAATATGATGTTTTTTATTTGAATTTTTATTTTCTATTCAAGTCATTCGCTCGTAACTCGGATGTTCATTTGTTTCTAACCATAATACATGAGTCGAAATAATATACCCGACGTCCAAATTCTAATATACCCATTGAGTTCACTGCGAATATACGTGCATGCCAATCAAATTCACCATGACTGAATTAAAATCATACATGTAGACCGTATGTCAGTCGAGTTCACTGCAATTAGACCAAAATAATAAATAACACTTTTGAACCGCGACGAATAACATCTCCACGAATCTCGACGAGATAGACAGGTCGAGACATTCGTGAAGGGTTTTTTTCGACTACTTCAGCATCATCTTCCACTATTCCATTGATGCGTTTGCAAACGGCATAGATAACTATTCAGCCTAACATGTTAACTTTCATCATACGGTGGTTGATGTCGGCATGAATGACAGAGTCAGTGAGGACTTCCATTTCAAAAATCTAAACAATCCATTCATTAACAACCTGGATAGTCGAGACTAGATGAACCAAATTATCAATATTCTATATTATTCCTATTTAACTTCCACAAGCAGCCCAGATATGATTACTCAGATGACCATGGCGGCATATCGTTAGATGAGACAGACAAACCACAATGCTGATCGGCATCATCTTCCACTATTCCATTAAAGCATTCTCGCAAAGCAGCTATTCGACCCAACACATTAACTTCTATGATCTATGGATGATCTATTAACATCAACCATGGTGGTTGATGTCAGTGCGTGTCACTCGCCCTCCAAGTAATTCGGCCTGAATGGGGAAGCCAAAGGCAATGCCAAAGAATTCAATTGTGCCGGCCACCCAACGAAGTTTAGAGGTAGAAGTAGCAAAGTTAGGTGATAAGCACCAAAATATGGTGACAATTCGTGCTACATTAGTGGCGTCAAGGTTATCTAGACTGAACATGTCGGCCATTTCGGGTCACGGTGTTCAGTGGTTAAAAAGTTAAAGGCAGCAGTCGCCACAACAAGGTCGTTGAGTGCGACATTGGATGAAAATTTGCCTGAGGTATTTTCGGCAATGTTGCATAAGGCGACGAGGTCTGCGGCTTCGGAGGCAAAGACAGTTGCAAATGCGACAATGACACGAAAGTCGATGAATGAGACGACAATAAGGTCGAAGGCGATCACGACAAGGGCGGTACCTGAATCGGCTAAGGCTTCGACACTGGCATCCATGGTTTGAACTTCCAAACCCTAGATGTTTCCCAACCGGAGATGATAAAGTAAAAAATCTTCCGACTGTTGACGTGATTAGAAGTTATTAAAACAGTTTAGTATTTTATTTTTTTTCCTTTTCTTTTAATGTCTTTTAACTAAAAGAACACTATAAGTAAATCAAAAATAAAAACATGAGATTACTTTTCGAAATAGAATTATGACCAATTTATCCCAAAATCTAATAAGGGCAAATTTTCGTATATGCCACAAAGTCAGCGGTGTATTTTTAAAATACCACAGACCAACCTTCAGAAGGTCGAGAGATAGTCTCGACTTTGGAAAGGCCGAGACTTTTAAATCCTGGCCTTCCCAAAGTCGGACATCATTAATCACATTAATGACTGTGGTTAGGATGATCCCGATCTTGCAATAGCCAGGAGATGTGCCCGGCTTTGGAATGTCGGGTCTTCAAAAATACCGATCTTCCAGAGACCAGGTGTATCGGATATGACAAATATCGATCTTCCAAAGATCGGGTTGCCGATCAGTTATTGTGGGACTACGACGGTTCTATTTTTCTGTTGATGATGGTAGAGTTCGTGCATGGCCGCCGGGTTCGAAATCAGTTTGGATACGTCCAGTCGATTCCTGAACGTGTTGAGTGGGTCAGGGAGACGGTGGTGCACGAGATGGGTATTGGTGGTGGTCGAAGTGCTATTCTACCTAGATGTGGAACAATCGATTGCACCATGTTAGTGGAGATCTACCTGTAGCAGACGTGATGGGCAGATGGGAGCCAGTATATACATGATGGTTTTTACAGCATCGACGACCATACTACAGTCTCTTATTGTCAGTCCCGGAGAGGGAATACCATATGACCAGTATTCATTTATCGTTATGATGATAAATAGGTTATTTATTTTGTTGATATAAATTTCTTTTATTCGATTTATTTATTTGTATTTATTCATTAATATTTACAGCTTCACCGGATAAGGGAGATGAGAGCGAACTATGAGACCGTGCATCAGTGGCGAGAGGCTGCAGACCAGTGCATATCGTGTATGGAGCAATGGATAGAAGGTCTAGTAGTGTCTGATCCGCAACAGGATTACGAGTGGATTCCACTAGGCACTCAGACCCTTGTACAGAGTCCGAGCTTCGATCTAGGCGGTAGCAGTACGCAGGGTCAGGGAAGCACATCATACACACTCCAAATGCTAGTTCCGACCAAATTCTGTGAATGTATGATGATTACATGACATGCTATAATACCTTACCCAATAAAACATGACACATTATAATAATCAATGACATTTTTTTCACTTCTTGGTACCAACTATTTTTATATTTTGTAATTATATTTTTCTAAATATTATTGCTTATTTTCCGAAATATTATTTTATTTTTCGGAAGTATTATTATATTTTCCAATTATTATTATATTTTTTGGAAAATTCCCAACCATCCGAAGACCGTGAAATAATTCCCGCGCAAAGGCATAAGTCCTGGCCTTCCCAAAGTTGGGTATATATCCCGGCCTTTCCAAAGCCGGGTAGTTCCTAAACCACTGTCATTAATGCGGTTAATGACACCCGGCTTTGGGAAGGCCGAGATTTAAAAATTCCGGTCTCTCCAAAGGCAGGACTATCTCCTGACCTTCCGAACGTCGGGTTGTGATATTTTTAAAATATGCCACTGACTTTACGTTATACATGAAAATTTCCCATTAATGAGACTTGTGAAAAATTTTATGATCCAAAAATTATATGCAGGTTAATAAAGCTTAGTGCTGAATTATAATCATTAATGTTGGATTCATATCATTTAAATTAAATATGTGTATGTAACCTAGTTAACATGCATATAAGGTTCTCAACTAAATTTCTTTTAAGATTCGTAAGGCCGTGCTAATGGGCATCAGATTCGCATATTGGCAACCGCCATGGCCGCCAGAGAGTTCATCCCTTCGAGGATGCTGGGCTCGTTTAATTTTTCAGTCAAGAATGTAAGAATCAGATTAATAATGTTAAATACTGGATAGTAATTTTCATCATTCAATTGTTGTGCATCCAGTGGCGGACCGTCGGGTGCGGGAGGGGTGCACCCGCACCCTCTAAATTTTTTTTCCTTGGACATGCACCCCTCTGCACCACCTAATTAAACCCCCAAATATCTTCAGCATCCGCACCCTATGTAAAACGCACTCCCTGTGCGCATCAATAGTCACAATTATACCTAACATAATTTAATCGGGTCATGTTGGAGGATAAAACTTGTCTGCTGGGCCGGGCCTCTTCTTCACTCATTGGCGTCTCATTCTCTCTCTAGACTTGACCCATCTCCTGCTGTGCTTCTCAATGTTCCGAAGCGACATCGTATCCCGGCCGGGGATCCGTGCCGGAGGATGAAAACCGTTTCTGCAATTTGTCGGATGGGAGATGGGTCTTTGATTCTTCAATCCGATATCAATCTCGTTACGACCACACCTGCAAGGAGGTATTCAAAGGATGGAGTTGCATTGCCGGTAACAAGGCAAATGCGATTGGTATTCTCAAGTGGGGATGGAAGCCCGACGGCTGTGAACTCCCGCAGTTTGATCCGCTTCGATTCGTGGAGAATTTCAGAGATAAGAGGGTAGGTAAACCTGGAATGATCATACACTCGAGATCATTCACTCACACTACCTCGTCAAGTAAATGGTGTACTTTTTTGTAATTTATATTAGATTCCAAGGCAGGCATCTGCTTTTGATCATGGCGTGTTTAATACGTGTTGAGATGATGTGCCTATGCTTTCCATGGATGAGAACTAGATGTCATGGCGCCATAGATAAAACGCTTATAACCCAAAGAAAGTTCTTAATTTGCTAATAAGATGTAGAACTGGATGAGTTCGTCTGATATTCTTTTTTATCGGTAGTCATTTAACATGCTTAAGCATATTTCTGCCAACTTTAGTGGCATACTGTGGAAATATTTATTCCAATGCTGGATGAGTATCAAAGTATAAATGAAATCTTCTGGCAAATGAAATTTTAAAAAGCAACGCGTTTACTGTACATTGAAGTTGGTGTTTTCGTATGTTGTGTCGCCCTGTGGGAGCTGATCCCTGTTTCACTTTCCTCAAATACAACCTTCTCTGTATTTGTTCCAAGTTTCCATGATATACTTATCATCAATAGTGGCCTCTGGTAAGCCATTTGAAGTTGTAATTTACTTGTGGAAACTGATCCTTCTCTGTAACTTTCCAATTGACCACTTTGATTTGGTGATTTGGATATATTTTGGTCATAAACATGTAGCATATGATCGTTGCTATGCTATTGTTATATTTGACCCGGAAGGTGAAGACTTTTGCTTACATAGAGTCTTTATCCCAAGTTGTTCAGAAGTTTACAGATTTCATCATGTGTTCCCATTCAAAACGTTTTAATTGATTCCAATCTGGTTATATTGTTTTCACCTCTGAGCTTTCGTGCATCAGCCAAAGAATCTAGGTGAGCCTTAGATCCTAAATTTGTTGAAGTTACGTCATAGATTGATATCCGTTTCTTATCCCTCCATTTGGAGTATTGCTACATTATGTCCAGGTTGAAGAACTCTTCTCCCTGAAAAACAATGGAACAAATATGGGGAATCGACTTGTGAATCGACACCTGTACAGAGCTCTCAAAGGTACTAATTTTCATGTCTCGGACATCACGCGCATGAGCGAGTATAGAGCCGATGCGCATCCATCCTCCGCCGGTAGGAAGAAGCATAATGACTGCATGCATTGTTGCTTACCGGGACTTACTGATACTTGGAACTTGCTTGTTGCATACTTGAACAGAATTAGAGCTCAGAACTGACGTTTTTCTTTTGTTGCTATACATACTATCATCAACATTGCTTTGAATAGTTGTAGATCATGATATTTCAATCTGCAAAAAAGTCTGTTACTTTGATTAGAATTGGTATTACCGGTAATACACGTTGTGTTCGAGATGGCGGCGCCTGGGCGGCCGCCCGACATTTTTTTGTAATTTTTTTTTTGGCAAAAAAAAATTAAAAAATAAAAATACTTTTTTTGCCCTGCCGCCTAGACGGCCCCAAAACGCATTCTCGAACACTACTTTTAGGCGATTCAAATTACCGTTTTTTTTTTTAAAATTGCCGGTATATAGCTCTCTCAAATCCATTTGCAGTTCGCTTGGTCCCTCCATATAATGTCAGTTCCAGATGCTCGTAAACAGAAGCCAATCATCCAAAATTTTAAGCCTCAGGCACTGAGAGTATAATAACAGCATCTAGAAATGTTTTGCCAGTTCAATTTTAAGTTTCATGCCAAGATTACCTTGACCGGAGGTGTTTGCTAGAACACTAGCGCCCACCTCCTAACTCAGTCGCTTTGCAGTGATCCATACTGATCAATAAGCATCCCTGCAGTTGTCTTCGAGATCCTAATCGATTGAGAGCTCTCCCGTTCGATCATTTTATGGATTATCCAAAGCATCAGAGAAATGGATTAGATAAAACACAGTGCAGTTGAAATTTTAATCAAGATGTTTTTCATATTCGCGCTCATGTGTGTACCTTGGCCGGAGGTGTGTAGCTGAGCAGTTAGTTTTACACCTCCGTGTTTGAATAGACCGCTTCAGATGATTCATAGTGGAATCCTATAAGCGCTAGTATGTTACCCCCGCCTTGCCTGAATTACCGCTTAGGCTGCTTAAAAGCCCACTTAGGCGGGCGACTAGGCCGCTTAGGTGCTGAACGGGTCCGTCAAGGGTCCGTCTAGCGCTTTCTCGAATACTGGTGGAATCAGGCAGCAGCTGAAGTAACCAAATTATGCACATATCAGCAGCCCCAAACTGGGTGGAGAGTGCGCTTTATGTGGCTTTACTGCAGTCATTTGGGCCGTTAGAGAGACTTGTGTGAAATAATTGTTATCCATTTCGCCAATATTTTTTCCAATGTAGTTGCTACCGCATGGAATTTAATAAGCTTGAAACCTCTGTTTAAACCCAACAAATTTCTAATCTTGCAGAAGTACAGATAGGATTTCCAAGGACACCCCGTGTGCAGATGAGATTTTTTACAGAGGTGATATAGCGCAGGAAATCATTGACACCAAACACACACGAATGCCATGTGTATGGACAATATTGTGTGATGGTGTTACCAACACTTTCAAGGGTTGAAATTTTGTCCACACATATTGTTTCCTGCGCTTTTGGTGTCAATGATTTCCTGCGGTAAATCATTTCACGATTTTTTTGCTGAGATTATAGTCGTCCGTCTTTTTTTGTGTTTTTTAAAAACTAGAATTCAACGGTAATATGTTAGGAAACCAACATGTAGAATGGTAGGGCTACTTTATACTCTAGGGGAGAATGGACCCTTTGGACTTTATAATAATAGCCGATCAAATAGAACAAGAGTGATGCTACATGTCCCAACATTTTGTTTCTAATTCATCCATACATGTAGTTTAATTAAGAATTTTGCACGTTTAGTCTATCATTTAAATGTCATTAAGAATTTTGTTTGTTAATTAACTAATCTTTTATTTTTGTAGGGATGAATTAGGGACAAAGTGTTGAGACATGTAGCTCAAACAATTGAATAAGTGACATTCTAATCTGAACTTGAATCAGACGTGAAAAGTATTAACTACAGATTAATTTCTCTAACATTTCGAAACACACTTATATCTATTTTAAGTAGAAACTTTCTAAAAGAACACCATATGAGATCATCTCTTCATGCAAACTTCTAATCCTTGTTAAGTAGTTACAACAACATTAAGAGTTAACACAAAAATAAACATATATAAGGTTGTCCTCAATACATTGAAAGGGAACATTCCTTTGGTAGATTATTATTAAACCTCTGCTTATCTTGGCAATAATCATATGTGAGATAATTTTTCCTGACCCATTTGTACAATTTTCTCTGGGCCGAACTCAAAGAACTGGACCTCTCATTATTCCACCAATTTGTTTGGCTATCAGCCCAACAATCATTTATGCTTCCCTTGAAAGTACATGCGTCCATTTTGCTGGCTGTGAATGTGCTTCTAAATGGTGCTCCGGCCCAATCAATTTTGGTCAGGCCTCCATCAGTGGCCCAACTTTCGCCGTTCCAAATAGATGCCAAAAGTCTCATCGGCTGAGTACTGGGATAGGCGACACCTTGAGCGGAATGGTTTCGGTAGGTTCGGATGGGAACCCAATCTACCATAAAGCTATAATAAAACAAGAAGGAATTTGACTAAAAATGATAAAGTTGTTGATGAGCAGTGTTCGAGAAGACGAGATGCGAAAGTGGGACTGATGGAGGTCGCCCAACGTGCCTAGGCGACATACAGCCACAAGGCACAAGCCAAATTTTATTTAAAGAAAAAAATTATGGCATGGGAGGCAGTCTAGCCGCCGGACCACAGGCCAAAAAGCTCAAAATCGGGGCAGCCGGTCGTAAAATACCACCCAGTCTGCGCACTCTCGAACACTGTTTATGAGTGATAAGGTGACTGAACTTAAGGAACGATAAACATGGTTGATTTGATTAAATGTGTTGGGTAAAATTGGCTGATAAGTGAGTGATTTTATCAGTGTTCGAGAAAGTGGTTGACGGTCAGAGCACATCTAGTGCCTAGGCACCTCTAAGCGGATGCTTAGGCAACATTCGAGTAGGGAGGAGAGCGATCGACCAACGCCTAGCCGGCGTATTGACGGGTTAGGCGATCGCCTTCTCGAACAGAAGATTTTATAAAAGGGCATATTACTATTATATTATTTTATTTAATATCTTAACTTTAATTTTTAATATTAAATAAAATACAGAACTTAATATTGTTAACAAAATTAACAATTAGATAATTGATTAAAAATAGCTAATGTGTTATTAAAAATGTAAATAATTCAAACTTTCTATATAATTATTTTCATTAGGATATAAATTAACTTTTGATAATTTGTTTTGACCGAATATTATTTTAACGGAAAATGAATGAGGTGACTTATTTTAAAATCGGAAATGCTCAACGTACTACATCACAACCGAATGGAAACCGAAACATGTGAAAAATGGTCGTGGGCCCCACACCACACCCCCCAAGTGTGTTGCTGTGCTAAGTTTGTGTGGTTCGGTTTATATTTCGGTTTACCTTGTAGTACGAATAGCAATGCTCTTATAAAATAAAGTTCATAATTTATCTTCTAATTTACCAAAAAAATTATAATCAAGGGCGAATCTAAAAAATACTTTGAGAGTGGGCTAAATATTTTATTTGCTTCTTAATCTTTTCCCCCCAAAATAATGATTTTTATTAAAAAAAAATAATAAACGAATAATAGTTCAAATATTTGATATAATACAAGTTACTATTTATCGAATAATTATAAGAATCAATAATAAAATAATTAAACAATTAAATCATTTATTTTGTATCTGGCCAGTTAAAATTAATTTTTTGAATTGGAATAAAATTAATACTTTCAATATTAGACCAAAATTATTTTTTTATAGTGGATTATTTATTAAAAAATATTAAAAAGTGTTACTACTAAACAAGGTAGAGTAGTTTCTCACATCCCCAATTTTTGTAATCAGTTGTTTTATTTTTTTTCAATAAATTTGATTTATTTTGTGTATCTAAATTAAGGTCAACTCTTAGCCGTTTTAATCCTTGTCCAATCTTTTAATATCAGCTAATATCACATCCACATCAGAATTAGCTTCATCCATTAAAAACTTTATATGAGATACAAGCCACATGATCCGATGAGGCGCTTGCTTATCCCAATAATTTTGTTGCACGAGTTTAGATTTTTTATTACGATTTTAAAAATTTTCGACGATGGGCTTACAGGTAACATGCTGGAGCACGAAGCTTTTGGTCTCATATATAGATGATTACCATCAGCACACAACCAATTCCAATAATGGACGATTGACAATAACCAGAATCGAAAAATTATTCACGGGCTGAGCATGAGAATGGAATTATCTAAATTAGTATCTAAAATTTTAGATGATTGATCTTCTATCCAAACCCACACACACACCCAAAAAATATTTTCTAGCATAGGAGAGTCAAGTGTGGCCTTACACTATCTGGTGAATATTCCATAGAATTGAATAAGTATGGAAGTCCTTTGTTGGATCAAACCATAGCTTAAACCTTTGCTCTCTATCATCATGGCCATTAACAAAGACATTGGTTTGCAGGGTATATGGTCTGCCCTCAACATTACCTAAGAACTCAAAATCCACTTCATCATGGCTAGAGCCATCTGAACTTAGCTGCAAATAGATCATGAGTTCATTTCTCAATCAAACAGAAAAAAGATAAAATGAAGTATAGTGATCAAACTTACATAATATGCTACAACTGTACCAGCTGAGTTACCAGGAATCAATTTTATTTTCATGTCGAATTGACCGAACAAGAACATGTCATTCGAACCAAATCCACACCCTGCAGGTAAATATTAGTTCTCAAGGGCCAGAAAAAAAAAAACTCGGTGGCCTTAAAACATGAACCAACCTGACTCCTTGTCAAGACTCAAGCTCCTGTCTTTACCATCTGCAGAAGTCTTGACATGGCTAGGGGACCATGTAACATAGAAATCCCGGTTAAAATCTCCGGTCGACACGAGGGAAGCCCGTGAATCTACTAACGAAACGGCGATGATCACGACACAAAGAATGGATAGGGTGCTCATCAGCATGTTTCCCTGCAAGTTGAGAAAGAAGAAGAAAGATGCTAAATACAAGAATGATGGTGATCATGTGAAGGGAACCCTGGAAAGGGGCTTTGTTGAAGCAAGAATCTCTTTATCAGGAAGCAAAACAGAACATCTTTTTTTGGAAGAGACTATGAAGCTGAAGATTGAAGGAAAGAGGATAAACATACCCACAAACTGTGATAGTTTCTCAGCTAAATGATTCCTTTTTGAAAAAAAATTGGGAAGATGATACACACTTTATAGCTACCAATATTCCAGAGCTTTACCATTAGGAATTGGTCTCAATCAAATGTAGGCTTTTTTACTTTTGGGGGACTGTGGATAGAGTTTAGGGGAGGAGAAAAGGAGTATCAGAAAAATAGGCCAAGTCTTAGGTTTTAATGCCATGAAATCTTATCAGGAGTGAATTTTATCTGATGGTTTCAAGAGTCCAAACATTTGAATTTAGGTGGCAAATAATATACTACATTTCAGCAACTGCAATCGCCCGCTTCGAAATTTGCATATCAATGAAAAATTGAGTATTGAAAGTTCAGTCCAAAAGTTTCTCTGAATTAGGTTTGACCAAGTGCGTGGTGACTGAAACTTGAACTCTAACTTTATTGATCAGCGGGTTCACTTCCTTAAAACCATATCAAACAATATTGTATGGGCAATGCTATATGTACCCTCTTATTTGATATACTTAATAAATACACACATGTAGCAACAATCACAAACACACATAAAAAAATGATTAAAAGATAAGCAATAAAAAGTGTGGTTGTGATTTTTGCCACATCATGAAATTTAGTAATATGGACAAATTAGAAGGTACATTCAGCATTTTTCATATTGTATATCCTTGTAAATTAATTCCAATTGGAACTAAGATGGTCCCCATTTATAAAAGTCAATTATTTAATGAGAAATGATGCTACTTCTTTAGTTAATGAATACTAATTAGAGTTGAGCACACCATATAAGAGGACTCATAGGTTTCTAATTTAAAAAACAAAAATAAAAACAAAAACAAAAACAAAAAGCCAGCCTAATAACAATTATACTTTTAATTTTATTAATTAATACCCTGAAAAATCTAGTCAAGGTAAAGGGAAACAGCACACGATGAGCTACACAAATTAAATGGACATTCAATTGGGACTTACTAAAATTATATTATAATGTTATTGTAATTACAACTCTGCGAAATTTAATTAACATTAATTTGCCGACAACTAGATGATTAAGAGAGGATGTTATTTGTTGAGAAAATAAGAAATATAAATTAGGATATATAATTATAAAAATATGATAATATGAGCAGTTAATTTATTTTTTTCGTAATAATATATCATATTTACTTTATACCGTCATGATCTTATAGTCATTCATACAGTGAACAATTTTACAAATCCGATAACGAAAATCAAAATTGGTCATATTATTTGAAAACTTATACATAGAAAATCAAAAAACTCATATTTTGTCACGGTCTTGACAACTTCGTTGTCAGGAATTTCCAAAACCCAATTAAGGACTACTTAACCTGATGGGAAAAGGTGCAACAAAATTATCGATAATTACGCCGTCGGAACCACGATGGAGCATAAAACTTTTGATCTCATTTGTATAAGCTTTCCAATCAATTTTCGTTATCAGAAAATTATCCACCATATTCAAAATTGTCACATAATGACCATGATCTTTCGTGCACCCTCAATAATGTCAATAATGCTATACAGCACAACCCAGGACACTTCCAGCACACCCTCACTCACATTTTAAAATATTGGGTCCCACATACACACATCAATGTGTGCTCACACCATAATGTGAGTGGAGATATGCTGGAAGCGGGTGGGGTGGTGGCACTTCTCCAATAATGTTCTTCCACAATAAGGACGATTTTTAGTACACTTAGGATCCGTTTACTGCATATTTTTTTGTTTGATTATGATAGTTATCGCGTTTTGTAACTACCGTAATTAAACTCGTAAGTTGTTTACTACCAGTTTGATTTGGAGCGCTATTTTTGGTCAAACGTCCCAAACTCCCATTTTTCTGCCCAATTTTGATTTCGAGCGCTAAACCTATCCCTCGAAAACGATTGGATTCAGAGCGTTACGAATTTGGGAGAAGTGTAAATGACAGAATCACCCTCGTTTCCAAATACTTTGCAAATCGAATCGTCACACCTCATTTGTATCGAATCGCCAAACCCTCGTTCGTCTTCCAAACCCTCGTTCGTCTTCCAAATCGTTGTTCGTCTTCCAAATCGTTGTTCGTCTTCCAAATCGTCGTTCGTCTTCTAAACCCTCGTTCGTCTCCTTGTTGGCTGTAAATTAATCAAGTATAGGTAAACTTTCTTTCATTTCGTTGGTTGATTCAATTTGTTGCTTGCTTCAAGACAAACCCTACATGCATTCGGTTC
>JAOYMZ010043257.1:0-14946 GCA_025802335.1 Pinguicula primuliflora | reverse complement strand
TTCACGATTCGATTCGATTTACGATTCAAAAATTGATCATTACGATTCACGATTTGAATCCCAATTTGACAACTATGATGACATCCTCAGGCTGCAAGGTATATATAAAACTTGACCTTTGCATATATTAGTAGACACTGGCAGCATTCATAGTCATTTAGATCAATAAGCAGTTTTTATACAAGTGTAAGAAAGACATTCTTTAAAGTAAATCAGATGCTAAGTGAAAAAATTCATCATTTGAGTTTACAACAAAAGCTAACAAGAGAGAAACCGGTTTAACAAAATTGGATGCATGAAATTATTCAAATAATTTAGATTCCTCTGCCCGGTGGTTTATTATAATGAAACGCTAACCACGGAAGATGGGGTTTATCAGAAATAGATACCGAATAATACAGATGCCGAATAAATTCTGAAAAAACTACCTAATTTACCAAAACACAAATCTAAATCATAAATCTGATGGAAAACGAACACAAATTTTGAGAATCCCAAATCCATAAATAGCAAAATATCTTAATGCACCTTAACGCTGTGCCGGCGGAGGAGAATCTTAGATGACCGAACGGCGACCAGGAACTCGCAGGAAGAATTGGTTCTGGAATTTAGGTCGAATAAGAGACGATAAGTGAAGAATTGAAGAAGCGAAGTCTACATTTGGGTTTCGGGTATTAAAAAAGACTACCCGGGTATCGGGTACCCGATATCGGGTACAGGAATACCCGATACCCGATACCCGATATGGGTTAATTACAAAAAAAAGAGTTTTGATGGGCAGAGGGTTTCTTCCAAAGGGAGCACTAATTTTTATTGGAATCATCAAAAGATATATGTTATTTGTTAACTGACAAAAAGTTTTTTTTTGTATGATATTGCCTACACAGAGCTTTGGAAGCATCAGACCCGACCACATACCGGCTAATCAGAGAAGCCAAACTTCCCAAGAGTAAATCAGTGTAGTCTATACAGCATGATAGTCATTAGTAAGAGAGATTAAACTATAGGAGAGTGCATAAGTTGGCCTTACAGAAGGAAACTGAGAACTCAAACTACAGTTTTTGCAAATTACACCACCAGAGTCAAGTAGCTCAAGCAATGAAGTAGAAGCAATACATCCACCAGATTCAAGTAGCTCAAGCAATGAAGGACAAGTTCAAATGCTCCATTCAAATGCTCCCTTAAAATGCTCCAAGCATTCTGTTATATAACAAGAGCATTCTGAACATCATAAAAGTACAGTCCAAAACATCATATTAAGAACATTCTCAACCTTATAAGTTCATTTCTAATAGATGCAATAGTAGAGATGAAACAAGTGTCTTTGCAACACAATTAGAATGCAAAAAGTTGCACCTATCATTAAAAAAAATGCCAGCAACTCTTCGAATCAATTGCAACTACAAAACTACAAAACAAAACAAAACAAAACAAAAGTTATAAGTATCATAAGAATTTCACAAAAAAATAATGTAAGAAAGTTAAAAAAATGTAAGGAAATTCATGAGAGCAGCATATAATGGCTTCGGCTTGGCAATCAAACTACTCGAAAAATGGACAATAAACAGCATCAAACTACTCGAAAAATTTGAACCACCTCACGAAACCCTAAATCGAAATCTAAAGCACGAAACCCACAATCGAAAGCAACGAAAGCCACAATTGATTAACGAAAACAACGAACCCCTAAACCCACAGTGATTACACTAACCGAAATTTGAAGATTGAAGTTGAAGATTGAGCGCGGCTTGACTTCGCGCAGGAGGTTCCGTTGAAAGAATGAGTTCTTTCTAATTTCTATTCTTTTTTTTACTCCGGAACAATGATCTAATTTCTATTCTTCAAAACACTGAACTGTTTTATTTTTAAATTGACGGATCGCGAAACTCAAAACCCGCGAAAAACAATTTACGATTTCAAAGGTTTATCCGGCCCGAAATCCTAAACTCGATATTCAGGCTCAGAAAAATTGGGTTCTTATTTTTATACCCGTACCGAGATCCGCTATCCAACGAGTAATTTGGCAGCCTTAGATATATGTATTGAAAAAAGTTTCAAAAGGATGGAGTTTTTTTTTACTGCAGAATATTCACTATGGTGTCGAAATTTATTATTGACCGTTAGATCTGTGCTTCAACGGCCGAGATCATTTCACTTCAATCCAACGGCCAATAATAAATTTCGGCATCATAAGGCAAAATTCGGCACCATAAGGTCTGCACCAGAAAAAAAATCCTTTTGGTTACGCCCATTACTCCATTTTATACAAAAAAAAAATTAAGTATATTAACATTTTTGTTAGGTTGACGTAATCAGTTGAAGACCAAAAAAATTCAGCTAAATTTTTTCATACCGAGTTTTGTAATATCTCCCGCTTGTGCTTCTAAAATCGGGTAGAAAGTATCGGACTTTCAAAAAGCGAGAGTTTATAGTACCATGTTTTGGACGTCTGGGCGTCATTAATGATCTTAATTGTGACCGTTCGAAACGGTTAACCTTTCAATGTGCGGGATTTATACGCTCGCTTTTTGGAGGGTCCTACATTTCTTTTTATGCAATCTTCCTCCTTTGTTCTTTCCCATTCATTTGCACACCCTAAGTCCAACACCAAAAAGGAAGATTTGTGCATCCATGGATTGTTCTACGTCACGACCTGCAATTCTCGCCTCCCCAACCGGTAATTATGGAATCTGACTTCAAAAACTAGACAAAAAAATCAACGAAACGCAAAAGGGCACGTGACACTTACGTTAATTGGATTGTCGGTCAAAGCAAATCAATTGAAGTGAAATGAGATACGTTATATTTGGCGATTGATTATCTAAACCGTTATTTGTCGGAAAATGAAATCGACAAACTAATGCTTAGACAGGTTGGGTTCGCTTGTTTGATATTGGCAAACAAGAACAATGAGGAAGATGAGCCATTGTGAATTAATGTTATTCTCGACCTGACCGATGATTCCATCACAAGGCCAGATTTCATTCATTTGGAATGTGAGGTTTTACGCATTGTAGGATTGGATCTCAAGATGCAAATGTTTCATCACTTCCTCGTCGTATACCTACGCACTGCAGGGGAGGTGAGGCAACCACAGCGGCTACAACAGATCATGAGAATATATTGTTCCTTATCTCGGAGATAGCACTGGCCTCGTACAAAATGCTTCAGTTTCCGTCATTGAAGTTGGCAGTGTCGGCAGTCTTTCTGACGAGATACCCTCTAATCCAACGAGATGGCCGAGCTTGTGGATTGTGTTTGGTATCTGCGTAGAATGTGGTTTCGTAGTGTGGAGTGCACGGAGAATATTCTGAAGAAATATTGATTGATCAAATACTGAGGCGTGACTCTCAACACCACGCCGACAATGAAACCACCAGCAGAGTTGTTTGAGAGTTGAATTTTACTTTAGTGTAATAATGTTTCTGCCTCTTTTTTTAATGTAATCTTTATTGAACACTTGAGTGCTCAGTTGATAAACAAAGCTTGTACTAAATTAATTTGCATCTATTTCTTCAATCTTTGACTTGTTCAAACTCATCCTCTTCTATTCTTCCTCGCCAACGTCCTCTTTTTCTTCATCTTTAAAATTTAAAACTTGTTGAACCTCATCCTCATCTATGTCCGTCGGGTCATTTAGATATGAGTGGAGTCTGGTCATGCTGGTGGGGGTATTGTCATCAACCAATGGATGGCGACGAAATTCCTTCTCAATTTTCATCCACTTATATTTTCCTCATCTTCAGAATCTTTAACAGTCTTACTCACATCTTCTGAATCAGGGCTCGCAAGATACTCTGGATCCATATTCAAATCAAATCGAGCTGAGACCTCTTCCTTGGTGTCGGAATTAGGGTGTACAAATGAATGAGAAAGAAGAAAGAGTGATGCTAGTACAAAAAAACATATACCGAACCACCAGCCTTCCAAAAAGCAGGCGAATAAATCCCGCGCGTTGGAAAAATGGTCATTTCTAACTACTGCAATTAATGTCATTAATGACGCCCAACCCTCCCAAATGTGGTACTATAAACTCCCGCTTTTGAAAGTTTAGGACTTTCTACCAGACTTTGGAAGTACAGGCGGAGACATATTACAAAATTTGGTTTGACCTTATGTCATAAGAAAAAATTTGCCAAAAAACTCTGGCAAATTGTGAAATAGTTTTTAAAATACTTTCTCTTAGGCTTAATAAGTACTTAATTTTTAAAATCATTTCTCTTTAAGCTAAGGAGTACTTTAAGAAGGTTTTACCAATTTTTGGCTATAAGTCGCCATCACTAAAGCATTTTTAGTCCCACATATATATATAAATAAGATTTTCATTGATGATTTTAAATTATGACAATAATTCTAAATTATGTTGTTGGTGGCAATTAGACTTGAGGAGAAACACTTTTGGTACTATTAAGGTTAATTGAACGATTTTGAATAATATTACATGATATCATTATCTTTATTATACCCTTATTGGTCGTTTACAAAACCGAATTACGCGTTATAACGAAGCACAAATTTATAATTCTATGTCAGATACTCGTTTACTACAAGCACTGTTGATTTTATTTTGTCGCTGAATTGTATTTTATGACACGCGAGATTTTTTAATTTCTTGATATCGCGATCCAAAAAATAATGTCCAATAAATGGCGACATTATTTTCTGTCCGCGCAATGCCAAAACAACAAAACATGATCACCTTTCATCTTCGCTTAATTTACATCATATTACCATCACAACTAATTTGATTTGGGAGAAAAATTATGTATATGATATGAACTCTCGAATTTTGCCACATTAACTTTATGAACTCCACAACTACGCTATCCCAGAAAAACTCAACGATATTTGCTTTGACATCGATTAGGAGGTACGTATATTACATTTATGACCTATAGTAACTTATTTTTGTTGTTCACGTGCAGTTTCTTGGTTTTGATAGCATATGCACAATTTGATATATATGTTATTGATGAGAGTTTGTATATGAAATGTTGTTGTTTACATTTAAATGAGTTTGCATTTATATCTGTAAATAGTAATAGACCAAGACTTCTTCCGCGGTAAAATCTTATCCCCGTTTGATGATTATTCAGCAAACGGAGATAAATCTGCACAACCTCAGAAGAGGTTGTACCCTCCAAGATCACAGAGCAATGTAGTTCCGACATCTATTGGTGGGATCCATAAGAGTTCAAGAAAGCACTAAGTAAGTGCAGAGGTGCAATATGGTCATGAGCAGTGCAAGCTATATTTTAGTTAATCCGAAGAGGAGGCTTTGTTTTCTGTGATGAAAACAGGGATCAAAGGGGGGGGGGGAGATATGAGAATGGATTTTGAAAAACCTTCAACGACAAGCGTGAAAACCTAATAAGGAATGAGCTACCTGGCAGGAGGATAACCAACAAAGAGGTGCACAACAAGATCAATGTGTCTGAATATAGTCTGTTAAGTGACTATCTATGATTGAGTGGATCTACCTTTGATAGCGACAAGATGCAGAACGTTGTGGATGAGGTGATGTGGCTAGGAGAATGCGGGTAACGAACTGTTTATAGTTGTATGATTGTGAATTCTGTTTGTTGATAGATTGTCCGTTATATTTACCGGATAGTTCCAAGTACCCGAATTTTTAGAACAGGACGTGGAATTGGTGGTACGACTGATGCAAGATTTTTGGCAACAATAGTGCCACTGGTTCTAGAACACACGACATCCAATAGCCCACTGCTTCGATAACTGTGGAACACACCGACAGAGGACAGGCCATCGTAGAATACAAGAAGTAAAAGCAGCATGATGCCTAAACCCCTCCGACAACATCTGCACCTGCCAATAGCCATCCTGTTGACCAAAACAACGAAATATTCATCAATGCCATGCAAAGTATTCTTGTGAACCAAGAAACCCAGAGGCTAGCTGATAAAAAATGGCATTCTTGCACTAGAGAAGATCAAGAAGGGTCTTGTTGCTATTGTTATGAGTTATGACAAACCTCAGTTTCAAGAACAAGAAGGCAGTGACGAATGTGGTGTTAAGCAGTCCAACTGCATTGAAAGATTGGTGTATCATGAGCGAGGTAGAGAGAATTGAATTTGGCAACAAGATTGTGATTGATAATAGTGGGCTTGATTGATATTTTTGTGAACTTGGTGATATGTTTAGTGAACTTGGTGATATGATTGTGAACTTGGTGATATTTTTGTGAACTTGGTGATATTTTTGTGAACATGGTGATATGTTTATAAACATTGTGATATGTTTGTGAACTTCATTGATCTATTGGCACTGTTAGATCTATTGTTTATTTCGTTGATAATGGTTGATCTATTAGTAATGGAAGATCTATTACAAATATACGTAATGAGATAAAACTATATAACACAGCATGTCATTGTTCATCAAAAACATGTAATGATATGAGCCAAAAGAAATTGATGTGGTACTTAGACTGATGTGAAATATTCGGCAACAATAGGACTATTGGTGTTGGTACATTCAACTACCCCAAAACTATTACCACATCTGTTACATATGGAGACATGGTAGTATTAGACGGTAATGACAATTAAGCAAGTAATGAGAAACCAACTAAAGTGGAGCTCTCACCCCTGCTGGATACTTCAGAGGACAAAAGACAAACTATGAATAGGTGTACTGGCAGTAGGATGTCTAAACAAACCAAACGTACCCAGTAAATCTTGCTCTTAGGAAGGGTTTGGGAAACACCAGAGGCTATATCTTCAGACATCAACAACTTACATGAAGACCAATGCACTAGAGAGCTTCACTGACAACCACAGGGACGAGATGAACGCACATAAGGAGACCGAGGATGCACTTATCTTTGATGTAATCAAGCATGATTTGAAAGCTCTGGTATGGACGACATCAACTTAAAATACTGCTAAAACTGGTCCAAGATTTTCAAGTTTCTCTTCTAACATGAGGGAGGGAGGCTTATGTAAAAGATGGATAGACATGAATGGATGAAAATGTATGCCGATGGCAACATCCACCATCCAGTGACTATGTTCAATTAAATGTCATATTTTTCATTTGGTTAGGTTTGATGTCAGATTTGGTTTGATTCTGATAGGAGACTTGGATTGGGGTTAATGTGTCGGTGACAGATTTTTGTACGAATGATGTTAAGACCTATATTTTATTAACTGGTTGCTAATTCTGTCAAATACTTGTATGTTAATGTTTAATACCACCACAAAACATGACCATCATCCAGAAATACATTACCATTGGCAAAACATTTGTTGGACATTAACATGATTATGGAAAAATGTAATTAAGGATTGAATTGTAATTAATGTATTTAATTGTAATTTAGATAATTATTACATTGATTGAGCTTTGGACCATATCGGTCCATGTCTACTACTATAGATAAGAAGATTCTCAAACCCTAACATAAGGTTTTAAGTTAGATGCTTAATATAAGTCTTCATTTTATTCTCATGTGTTGAGACCCAATTTTCATAGTTCTCTCGAAGTGATGTCTCATCATCTTTGAATGAGAGTTTAGAGTTGTGTAATATCGCCAGGACTCTGGTAGCTCCAGTTAAAGATCTACTCAACCGTAAGAAGACCGACATTGGATTTGAAATTTGAAATATGCTCTCCGTACAAGCGAATATCGATCGCCGGTGAACTTCTTGTTGGCCAGTGACAAATCGTTCAACACCATCCTAACTACGATGTCTCAATCGATTGAGGAAGTGGGCTAAACCTCAAATCCAGAAAACGAGGACGGAAATCCATGAATTCAAGTGACGAACAAAAGAAAGGGTCCAGCTCAAAGGAAGAAGAAGCTACCGGATTTATCACAAAGTTGAGATCTAACTCAGTTTCAGTCTATATCAGCAACTTCCCTGCAGAATGGACGGACCAGGAGATGTGGAGCTTCTTCGAGACATTCGGCCATGTAAGTGATGTCCATGCTACCCTTCATATGACCTCGCAAGGTAAGAGATATGGTTTCGTGCGGTTCTCTAAAAATACTGATGCTGCCGAATTATTGAAATGGATCCATGGCCTGAAAGTTGGGCAACACAAACTGTACGCGAATTTGGCTAGATCGTCCTTTGATAATCCAAAATCAAGCAACTCAGGAACTGAGGCTAAAGCGAAAGATAGAACATTGCCAGCTGAGTCAGTGAAGGAACCTAGTGTCATTATGAAATTCACTCCGAGACCAGATGCCTCTGTACGGCTAGATAATTGTTTGGTTGGCTTCCCCTCACCAATCATGGACCTAACATATATGAACAGAACACTAGAGGAGAAGGGTTATGAGGATGGTAAAGTGGTTTAGCTAGAGAGTGGGGAAGTACTGATCAAACTGAAATCCCCCATGGATCAAATGAGACTGCTGGGAGACCACCAAACCGCATCTACACTATGCATCCACAACCTGCGTCCTTGGAAATTAGTACAAGGAAAATTGGTTAGGCCAGCCTGGATACGCTTGAGAGGGACTCCACTGCAGTGCTGGTATGATGAGTTTTTTTATGGAAATGGGCACAAAATTGGGAACGGTGATAGAGGTGGATGAGAACACACTAAACCAGACTGAGATGCAATATGCTAGATTCAAAATCATGACCCCTTCAAATCAAGCCGTCAACGAGATCATTCAAATAAGTACAGATACTGAATCATTCACTGCGGTGGCTGAGGAGGAAATACCAAGATTTGCAAATGCTTGGAAAACAGTTGCAAGTGGGGAACAACAGCCAGTAACTGGGAGGGACAAAGCATGGCCACTATTGAACTCTGAGAAAGCCACAGGTACTCAGCCCCTACATAAAAAGGATGATATCCTTGAAGAAGAGAATGATATGAGTATAGTGGAAAAGGTCTCGTTTATGACCCCATTAACATTCAAGAAAACCACTGGACTTACATCGATGTTACTGAACAGTAGTCTGGTATTGAGACCTCATTCACCTACTAATCAACAGAAATTCCAGTCGCTCCTAGATGATCAAAGAGCAATAGAATTGGAGCAAGCCCCTACGCAGGAGGAACATGTCTTCCCAGAGGTTGAGGAATGTGCGCTAGTAGCACAGAGCCAAGACCCTTTTGGTCTCCAGCCATTCATAGATATGACTCCAAACACACTTGAACTAGCTATTATTGGGGGTCAAGATCTGATACTAAGCTCAGCAGAAAAACTGAAAAGACAGACAGCAGAGATTCAAAAGACGGTGCAGATTGATCAGAATATTAAGGTTGCTAAATTGAATGACATCCCCGAGACAGAGGACAGTGCAATCACTCAGAGCTTTGAAAATGCTGCAAATACCTGGAAAATGGTGGAAAAACTCGGTGTATCTATCGCTCAGTCTCCTGAACAAATTATCCATAGGTTGAGAAACCTTGATGAAGTGGCTAGAAAAAAAGGGTAGAAATGAATACCCCTACAGACGACCAAGATCCTGCAGACTAATGCGTATTGCCTCATTCAATATCTGCGGTCTTGGAAAAGAAAGCAAAAAGATAGCAGTAAGAACTGGTAAGAAAAGAGAAGATTGAGATGTTGTGTCTACAAGTGACTAAGTTGGAAGCATTGAACAGACAAACTTGCAAGAAACTGTGGCCGAATGATCTTTTTGAATGGGCTCATAAAGGTTCTAATGGTGCTTCTGGAGGTATTCTATGCATTTGGAATTTGGATTCCTTCAAACTTTTGAGAAGTTGGTGCGAGGAAGGATATCTGGGAATTACTGGGAGATGGCTTGATATAGATGTCGAAGTTCACATCCTGGATATATATGCTCCTGCTTAGATAGTTGATAAAAGAAATCTATGGAATCGTCTTCACAATATAATATCACAATTTCCCAACTCACGGTGGTGCGTGGTAGGGGATTTTAATGCTATCAGAAATCATGAAGAAAGAATTGGCCTTGCCCCTCCAGCTAGAACTGAGATGTTGGATTTCAACAGATTCATCATGAATGCAAAACTGATCGATCTGCAACTTCAAAGAAAAAGATTCACATGCTACAATTCAAGAGGTACTTCCTGCAACCGTCTAGACAGATTCTTATTATCTACATAATGGCTAGATAGTTGGCTGGATATATATCAGCATGGCCTCGCCAGAAGTGTCTCAGACCATATCCCTATTATCTTGAAAACAGAGGAAATTAATTGGGGCCCAAAACAATTCTGTACTTTAAATGGTTGGAGTCAAGTGGAAGGATTCGTTGAATTTGTTCAATACTCTTGGTTGGATATTCCTACAGTTGGTTCTAAGGGATATATCCTACACAATAAGTTGAGGGAGTTGAGAAAAAGACTAAACACTTGGAACAAAGACGTCTATGGCCATGTGGATAGAAAGTTGGATATGTTGAAACATGATCTCAATACATTTGATATGAAAGCTGAAATTAGACAGTTAAATGAAGAGGAGACTATATTGAAGAGAAAGTGTTGGCCGGATATCCAGCAGACTCTAATGGGAAAAGAAAAGATGTTTTTATCAAAAATCTAGATCGAAGTGGATCAATGAGGAGGATGACAATACGAAATACTTCCACGCTAAACTGAAGAGCAACAGAAACTCTAACTCAATCAGGGGCTTATTCCTGAAGGATCAATGGTGTGACACGGTGAAGGAGGTCAAGGAGGGTATCACTTCACATTTCAAAATGCAATACGAGGAAGAGATATGGCCACGCCCTACACTTGACTTATTGAGCTCCAGAACGATTTCTGAGGAAGACAACCAATTCCTAATAGCTGCCTTCACAGAGCAGGAAATTAAACAAGCAGTATGGAGCTGCTCACCTTCTAAAAGTCCAGGGGGGATGGATTCAAATTCTTCTTCATTCAAAACCATTGGGAAGTGTTGAAGAATGACTTTATCAATTTCATACAGGACTTTTATGACAGAGGTAAACTGGTCAAGGGCCTAACTGGCACTATGATCATTCTCTCGAAGAAAATTCAGAACCCTACCACTCTTGAACATTTTCGCCCAATATCTTTGGTGGGTTTTGCGTATAAAATCCTGTCAAAATTATTATCTACCAGATTGAGCTCTATCATAGGCAAGATTATATCTCCTTTTCAGACAGGTTTCCTGAAAAATAGACAAATTTTGGATGGGGGTATTGGTGGCGAATGAGGTACTGCATTCCTATAAAAGATCTAAACCGCCTCTATTGCTCTTTAAGGCTTGACCCAACGAAAGCATTTTATATTTATATTTGAATATTTTTTTAATATTTTATGTTTTAATTTTATTGTATTATTTTTTAGACTTTATATTTTAGTAATATATATTAATTTAAAATTATTAATGAATGATTTTAGGGGTAATTTGCTATTTTTTTAAAACACATGTAGATAAGTTGTCATTTTTCAAACCATAAGGGGCAAAATAACTTTATCTCAAACCATAAGGGGGTAAAGTGCATTTTACTCTTTTTTTAACTTAGGGCATTTCAGTCTTTTCATTTTTAATTTTAATTAAAATAAAAATAAGGGGGTGCGTTGGCAATTTTGTAAAGCACAAAAGGGTAAATTGTCAGTTTTTAAACCACGAGAGAGTAAAATAACTTTACGCCAAATCATATAGATGTAAATTGCATTTTACTCTCCGAAATTTTATACAAAAGAACGGATAGGTTCATGGTCCTAAATTTTCATCCTTCTAAGAAACACCAACCATAAACCATCAATATCAATATATTCAACACAACCTTTAACGAACCCAAATTTTACGTACCTAAAAAAATGAACCCAAATTTTGGAATTGAACATTTACGTTATTTGTTAGGGAAGTATACTTAGTTTGAAACCAATAAGACCCTTTGATTTTAGTAAAATGTAAGGTTTAAATTTGATGTATTAAATTTTGTATAAAATTTAGGACCATGAACCTATCCGTTTAAATTATTTTAACAAATATTATCTATTCCATAGTAATTTTTGACTTCAAAGTGAACTTTATTTTTTTTAATTCCTTACTTTTTCAGTACTATATTTTAACTTTTTCACTACTTTTTTTTAACCTTTTCACTACTTTTTTTAAACCTTTTCACTACTAAGTTTATGATAGAACTTAGAGTTACCTAAGAGCTAATGGGCGGATTAGAGGTAAAGACAATAGCTTTTTTTGTAGATAAGTATTTAAATATTATAAAAATAATTTGTGTATAAGGCAATGTTTAGGAACCTTAGGTCCCAGTTTCACTCTACAAATTCTTGGTCACTCGCAAGTTTATTCAAAGTCGGCAATCACAGCCTCAATCGTTGGGTCAAGCCTATCTCCCATTGTTTCTGTTACGTAAGCTACAAACTAGTTATCAGCTTTCAAGAAACGAATTTTTATGGTTATTCCTTGGCGTCTTTGTTATCTCATTTTCTCCCTTCGCGGTATCCAAAGGCCTTGTTTAGTAGATAGGATATAGTGCGATTTTGAAAAATTTTCCCATTATATCATTTGTTTAGTAAACAAAACAGTTTGGGAAAAAATTTCCTGGTTTAAATGGGTTGACCCGAGAAAAAAAAGTAGATTTTGATAGATTAAGTTTCCTTTCTAAATTTGGAGATAATTCCCTTATTTTTTTAGTTAATCCTACACCACTAAAATTCTATATAATACTACATATTAAATATCAGATATCGTTTCTCATCCCATTATATTTTACTCATTCCTACTAAACTTATCCAAAGGATATAACTGTCATTTTCAAAGGTAAAGACTATAGTTAACTCGCGGGCCGAATCTGTGACATTAATTGACCCACAAAGGTAGAATTTCGGTGCTTGCGGTAAACAGGGAAGCAATAGTTACTTACCAAAAAAAAAAAACAGGGAAGCAATAGCATTTTTGTTTCCAAAATACCTATTTTCTGTTGAGTTAATCCCGCTCAACGCGGATTCCACGCGTATTACCTTACAGTGGATGCGCCTGTCACGAGATGTATTGATATGCTGCGCTGAGAGGTTATTGATTGATTGATCATAGTTTATCTGGTTTGGCTTCCTCAGGTAGAATATCTGCTTCAAGATTTCTTGTTTCTTTCGATTATGATTCGAGTTTTCAATCCCAATAGGGCGCTTCTGTGGCTAGATTAAAGAGATATGCTGATATTGGACCTTAGCTTGAACTTGTTCTGTTTTAATTAGGCAAATAGATGCACCAAATAGACATCATCCCCGAGGCAGACAGCCATGATTTGGCTCCCAAAATTGCGGTTGGTGACGGTCAAGAAAGGGGGTATAATACAAGTATGCAAGATGCACATGTCGAGACATCCAGGAGCACAGGAACGTTAAACTCAAAAGTAAGTACCGCTGTTCTGTTGAAGATTAGTTATATGTTGAGAAAGGTTCAAGATGACATTTATGTGTGGTCTAGACTAATGATGTCTTTTACTTGTTGTTTTGTCATGTAGTTCTAACGTAAATGAGTGTAGGATCTTGCTGGCTATTTTCTTGTCAATGAGATGACTAGATAACTGAGCATGTATATCTATATTGTTGAGATTTGGTGGTGCTAAAGTATCTCATTTGCAGCTTTTCCTGACAAACATCCCAACCTCTTTAATACTAGCATATCAAAGCTTCGGTGTGGTGTATGGAGATCTCAGCACTTCACCCCTTTATGTTTACAAAAGCATATTTGTGGGGAAACTTCAAGGTCATCAGACACCTGAAGCAATATTTGGGGCTTGTTCGTTAATATTTTGGACCTTAACACTGATTCCTTTGCTCAAATATGTGGTCATTGTGCTGAGTGCGGATGATAATGGGGAAGGTATGCTACAAAATCATTATTGTTAAAGGCTATGATCAGGGTTTCGGCTATTAATGAACTATTCTATCATCTCAGGCGGGACATTTGCTCTTTACTCTCTGCTTTGTAGACATGGAAAGTTTAGTTTGCTTCCTAATCAGCAAGCCGCTGATGAGGAACTATCAACCTACAAATATGGTCTCTCGGCACAGCCTTCCTCATCTCTATTCTTGAAGAAATTTTTTGAGAGGCACAAGAAGACCCGGACTGCGTTGCTGCTTGTAGTTTTACTTGGAGCTGGAATGGTAATAGGTGATGGTGTGGTCACTCCTGCCATGTCGGGTATGGTTAATAATATTGGGACCATATTGAATGTCTATTTGTCTTCGTAAAAATATAAATGGGTCATGTCTGTAGGCATGCTGAATTGATAAAAGAATCATTGTCCTTTCTGATCTTCCCCTCATCCTTGTATGAGCCATCTCATCTTCCGCTAGTCATCGCTGAGTATGCTCTTTCTGCTTTGACCTTTGTTTCTGCAGTACTATCATCAGTATCTGGGCTTGAAGCTGCTCAGAAAAAGTTGTCGCCGGGTAAGTCTCATTGTTCAATATATAACTAGCAGTGTTGATGGGATGGTTATAGTATTGGTTCAAGTTATTTTCTTGGACCTAAATTTGAAGTATATGTTATCTACAGGTGGAGTGCGTTCACTTGCTTGCATCATATTGGTTGGCCTTTTTGCTTTGCAGCACACTGGCACCCATAAGGTTGGGTTCCTTTTTGCCCCGGTTGTTATCCTCTGGCTGATGGCAATTTTCGCCATTGGGCTCTATAATATAATAACGTGGAACCCAAAAATTGTGTATACTCTTTCTCCACATTACATCTTAAGATTCTTTGAGCAAACTGGTAAAGATGGATGGATTTCACTTGGAGGTGTCCTTCTGTGCATAACAGGTAATTGGCCCTTACATTATACTGCTTTTAGCCTCCACGTTACTTTGTGATTCTGCATGCAAGCCTCTTTTCCTTACTGGTGATAAATTGTTGCAATTCTGTATTTAAGCATCTTTTATTTGGGAATCAGGTACTGAAGCAATGTTTGCAGATCTTGGCCATTTCTCTGCAAACTCAATAAGGGTAAGAGTCCTTGTGGTTAGATTTCTTTC
>JAOYMZ010043246.1:0-14946 GCA_025802335.1 Pinguicula primuliflora | reverse complement strand
TAACACATAAATATTCTTAATCATGCATTTTTCATAATTTAACTAATAAATTCAAATGCATAAATTATTTAATACATAAATTTATATATTAAGGTCTGAGCGGTTTACCTTTGCAATTTCCATATTGCATTTTGCTTTCGTACTCACTTTTTTTTTTCTCGTTGCTTCTTCTCGATGTTCATATTTACAATATTGCACGGCTCCACAAAATCCTAACTTTTTGCATTTGGAGTATTTCATACACTCAGTCAATAACTTGGAATGACCCAAAAAATTGTTGAAGAAAGGTGGAGTCCCTCATGAGAGCAAGGCCACTGTTGAGGACAATTTGAGAGAAAGGAGAGGAACAATTATTATTTATGAGTTATGACTGGTGGCACTTCTTCGAGTGAATATATCTATCGCCCTCTCTTCCTATTCGTTCTTTTCGAATTGAGAACGCTAGAACAAATATTTATTGGATCTTGGAAACACAATTTCAGTTCAAATTGTCGTAAATAGAATCTCATCGAATGGTAGAGAACTCGCCTCCCCCACTTTCTGGTTGAAGCTTCACACAGAAGATCAGAAATTCTGGAAAAATTTCGCGAGGACGAAGTCTGTAGACTCCTGGAGATGATTTCCGATGTGGGTTGCCGATCTGGGGCGGTGAATTACTAGAGTTCCATGATGGGCTATCATCATCGTTCCCAGAAATTACAATCATAAGCTGCGACCGGTTTCGTTCAATTTCTGTGTTTTTCTCTTTACAGAATCAAATAATTATGTTGTCTCATCCGGCCGTTGTTGAGAGATGTGGAGAGGATACGAGAACTTCGGCAGGGACATCATCAACGCCAACGGGGACTACGTCGTTAGCCGGTGTCACATCGCCGGAGACAACGTCGCTTACTCCGTCAGATCTGGTGGGTATACGGTCGACGGAGCTCCGCTCCCTGATCAGCGGGTGCCTGCGGAGTGTTCGAAGGCATCGTCGGGATCCTCAATTATCCCCTGGCTTACCAGCGGGCGTTGAAGACGAGTGTGCAGAGTAGTTGTTAGCAGTTTGCAATACAGTTGCAGCAACAAGTGAATGGATTGTATCCACCTCCTCCTCCTCTGCCATGGCTATGGTATGTCTATGACGGCGGCGGGATTGATGGCCCGTAGTAGGCTCCGTTGAGACGGGAGTCCCACATTGTATAAGGGTTAATAGTTTGTTGCTGCAGATAATTCTCTCATGTTCGGATTGGAAAAAAAAAAAAGGAGTGACGGTGGATTCCGACTCCACGATCCTGGTGCCGGCCTGCCACGAAAACCTTGAACAACTCGTGCTGATAACGTGTTGTAATCTGAAGAATTATGCAAGAGAGAAAAGGAGAAGAAAAGAGCGTAAAACTGTGTTCTTTATTATTCTCTGTAATCCTCTTTATATAGAGGTAAAGACCAGCGGTTACAGAAGTCTTATCTTTATCAAACTGTTCCAATCACTATATTTATATCATATATCTATAACAGTACCATTAATTTGCTTGAAAATGGGCAACGATTCTTCAACTCAAACATCAATATGAATTAAGATTTAACACAGACCCAACAATTCAACAAATTTCAATACATTAGCCAAGAAACCGGGCAATTTGCAGATAAGTACCCAAAAACAATTCTACGTCTTCAACTCAAAACCGACCAATTTGAAGATAAGAACTCATGAAACGAAACTTGAAATCCATCGGTATTCGCAGATAAGAAACCACAAAACTAAACTCGAAATCCATCGATGTCAAAGCAATCACAATTTTTGACAGAAGAAACCCAAGGATGTTGAAGTCGTGGTGTTGAACCTCGGCAAGAATTGGTGTCGAAGACGTTGCACAAAGGAGGAAGAAATCGCAGTGCAAAAAAAACGATGTTTCTTCAACTAAAGAGGGTCCAAAAGTTGGACTGGAATCTTAATTAAAACGACAGTTTTTAGAGCTATACCTAATTATGTAAGATTAAACTATGTAATAATATCATTTTCCCATATGTATAGGGAAGAGGATGACTCCCATGATCTCATGATTCCCTCAATTACCACCAATTAAGGGAATTCTAGATAAGGTAAGGATTTAAATATATCCTTACCTTATTTACAACAAACTCTAAATCTCAACACTCCCCCTCAAGTTAGGTGTGGGTATCCGACACCTAACTTGGATAATTCATCATGAAAGGCACGACCATTTACTGCTTTTGTCAGAATGTCTGTCAGTTGATCTTCAGACCTCACAAATGGAAGTGTCACAATCTTGCCTTCAAGCTTTTCTTTGATAAAGTGACGATCAATCTCAACATGATTGGTACGGTCATGTTGGACTGGATTCCCAGATATGTGGATCACGGCCCTATTGTCACACATCAAGGGACACGCATCCTTGGGTGGATAGCCTAACTCAGTCATCAACGTTATGAGCCACAGGATCTCAGTCACTCCTCTGGCGATTCCTCTAAACTCTGCCTCAGCACTTGATCTTGCCACTACCTTCAGTTTTTTGCTCCTCCATGTGACAAGATTACCTCCAATAAAGGTAAAGTACCCGGATTTGGATTGTCTATCCATATAACTACCGGCCCAATCAGCATCAGTGTATGCTTCAATCCTTAGATGTGCATTTCTGCTGTATAAAACACTAGTGCCAGGTGTCCCTTTCAGGAGCGCAGTATCCTCAAAGCTTCTTCCATATGGTCCTTCTGGGGATCGTGCATGTACTAACTCACAACTCTCACTGCATAAGAGATATCCTGTCACGTGTGTGCAAGATATATCAACTTTCCAACTAGATATTGGTATCTGTTCTTATCGGTCGGCTCAGCTCCCTCTACTATCCTCAATCTAAGATTTGACAACATAGGTGTATCAACCGGTTTGCACTCCGGTAAGCCTGTCTCAGCAAGAAGATCCAAAATGTACTTCCTTTGAGAGATATATATCCCTAGTTTGGATCGCATCACTTCAATACCCAAGAAATACTTCAACATCCCCACATCCTCATTTCAAATTCTCGGAACAAATTCTTCCTCAAGTCCAAGATTTCCTCAACATCGTCTCCAGTAATAATCATGTCATCAACATAGATAATCAGGCACATGATACCTTCAGGTCGACGCTTTAAGAACAAGGTATGGTCAAAATTACTCTGCGAGTATCCACATTTCTTCATAACAACCGTGAATCTCTCAAACCAAGCCCTAGGTGACTGCTTTAAACCATATAAAGCTTTTTCCAGTCGACACACCTCATGAGATCGAAAACTGGACGAGAAACTAGGTGGTGCGGCCATGCACACCTCCTCAGCTAAATCACCATGCAAAAATGCGTTCTTCACATCGAACTGATGTAGATGCTAATCCAGGTTTGCTGTAAGTGAGAATAACACCGGAATAGTATTGAGCTTGGCCACTGGATAGAAGTCTCTGAGTTATCTACTCCATATGTCTGAGTATATCCCTTCGCCACCAGCCGAGCTTTGAACCTCTCAACCGAGCCATCTGCCTTCCTTTTGATAGTGAAACCCAGCGACACCCAACAGTTTTCTTTCCCGGAGGTAGCTCACACACATCCCATGTCTTGTTCTTCTCGAGGGCACTCATGTCAACCTCCATAGCCTTTTTGCATTCCAGAATCTGTAGTGTTTCTGTCTCATTGCGAGGAATATCCTCACCATATATGGTGGTAACAAATGATTTGGCAGACGTAGACATACTCTCCCTTACGACATCAACAATAGGGTATCTCTTAGTCTTCGGGTCATGTTCTGGGGTAAACCTCTTCGATGGAATTTCCCGGGTGGACCTATTAGGGAGAACTCGAACAAGGGTAATAGGGTGCTGGGATCCTGATAATCTGAATCAGGGCATAGTGTACTTACTGAAGTCTCCATCAAAGGAGACATATGGGGCAGCCCTGCTAAGTCATCTGACTATAATCCATCGCCGTCGTGTTTCGGAGTGGGCAGTCTACTTGATTCATGATGGGGACTAGGTAGTACTTGTGCGTGATGCACATGAGATGATGTAGATGGGATTGTGGATGAAGTTGATGGAAGCGATTGTGCCTGAGGCACAACCGTAGAACGTGGCGACTCGTTGGAAGACGAGCTTAGCCAATCAAGAACGTCACTATCACCCTTCCCCTGACTTCGTGATTGGTTAGGTGAAGGACTGGAATAGAAGTACTCAGTCTCGACAAAGTCACAGTCCATGGTGACAAACATCCAACCAGTGAGAGGATTGTAGCACCGATATCCCTTTTGGGACTTCCCGTAGCCAACGAACACGCATCTTCCAGAACAGGGGTCAAATTTTGACCTGTTTACCTTCGAAACGTGAGCATATACAGTACAACCAAACACTCGAGGATTAACAGTCAATGGTGGAGGAAGATGAGAACACTCAAATAACGACTGAATAGGAGTTCGAAAATTCAAAATTTTGGTAGGAAGCCGATTAGCTAAATATGTGGCAGTGGACACTGCTTCGGGCCAGAATAATTTTGGAACTTTAGATTCAATCATAAGAGCCCGAGTGATTTCTAATAAAAATGATTTTTCCTCTGGACAACACCATTTTGTTGGGGTGAATAAGAGCAAGTGGTTTGGTGTATCATCCCGTTTTGCAGAATAAACTTCTCCATTTGGTGGTTGACAAATTCCCCTGTTATTAGACCGAAGAATTTGGATTTTGCTTTTAAATTGAGTGAGAATCATTTTATAAAATTGAGAAAATTTCTCAAAAATCTCAGATTTATGCTAAAGGAGGTAAACCCAAGTCATCCTAGAACAATTATCAATAAACATAAAAAAATATCGAAATCCCTGTGCCCCTATAACAGGAGCAGATCCCCAAACATCCGAATGTATCAAGGAAAAAATATACGGGATACGAGTATTTGAAATAGGAAATGAATGTCGATGACTCTTAGATAAATCACATATTTCATAGTTCAAGGGAAAAGTAGAAACTTGAGGGAACAGTTTGTTAAGGTAATTGTGGGAAGGATGACCAAGAAGTTGGTGTCACAATCAACTTTTAGAATAGCTCGAGCCATGAGTCAAGAGTGTCCTTTCTGGTACCGAATCCACTTCATCAACGTAATACAAGCCATCCTTTTCAGTGCCACACCCAATTATCTTCCTCGAACGGATATCCTGTAATACACAGAAAGTAGGATACAACATAACCACACAATTAAGTTCCTTTGAGACATGGCTGATAGATAATAGTTTGTAAGATAACGAAGACACATATAAATAATTTAATAACTGGATAGTAGGAGAGATAGTGAAAACACTCGCTCTTTTAACCGGAAAAAATTCCCCATTGGAAGTCTGGACTACTTTCTTGTTGGACTCACTCATTGAGCTAATATCTGACGGATCAAAGGTGATAGTATCTGTGGCGCCGCAGTAAAAAATCCATTTACCCTGTTTCTTCTCATAATCATGTCCCTGCATATCGTTAGACACTGAAATATTGGCCAGAGGCCCAATACCACCTTCTCCATTTAATTCAAGTAACCCTGCTCGAAAAAATTTGGGCCTGGAGGGCTGGAAACCCGTCCCAACTGATCTGGGTTCGATCTGTAATTTGCAGAAGTTCTGGGGACAAAATAGTGAGGCCCCTGCTGTAATTTTCCTGAAATAGAGGGACCACGGTGCAATTTTATTGAAGGGTAATGCAATAATTTCTCGCCCTTACCTAAAATATTGGACGACCCGTCCTTTTCCTTTCATCCGCTATTTTCTGCCGATTTCTGTGTCCCTGCTTGTCTGACGTTCGCGACGACGGGAAGTTCGACGTCACTCCCTACTTCCTTGTGACTCCCGTTGATGACCACAACTCTGCTATCATGCCGTTCCCTCTGTGAATTCTGGTGCGCCTTCAATTTCCTGCACTCGATTTTAATGTGCCCTAGAATTCCACAATACTCACATCGAACATTCGGACGACAAAAGGATGATTTGGCTGTGAATCGGCCGTTTGATCGCCGTTCCGTCCAATAATTGCCTTGATTTTGCGGTTGAGGTGACGAAATTCCATTACCGGGTCGATGATCACTACTGTCGTTTTTAGTTACCAATATAGTTCCAACACCTGATGATGGTTCTGGGCTGTTGATTGTTGTCGTGGAGTGTAGAATTACCTTCCGAGTAGCCTCTTGCCTACACAACTTCAACTGAGGGTAATGGTCCCTCCTTCAATAGATCTCGGATAATAGGTTCATACTCGTTGTTGAGACCTATGAGGAATGAGAAAAGACGATTTTTGTCTCGAATTCGATTGTATTTGGTGATATCTGTTGCTAATTCCATCGGATTTGGACGTCTTCGATCAATCTCGAGCCATAATGAACTGCATTCTCCATAATATTCCTCAACTTTGGTACTGCCCTGGCTCAAACGATCGGCTCTGGTAATTAGATCAAAAATCTGGAGGCTGTCTTCTCTGACTGTGAATGTGCTTTTCAAAACTTTCCATAACTCGTATGCCGTAGGGTAATGCGTATATTTATGAACAAGTTGTTTGTCCATTGATTTGGTAATCCAGTCGAAAACCTTCGAGTTCCTTTGCTTCCAGGTTTTGTATGTGGCATTGGTTTCTGCAGGAGGTAGTTGTTGGTCGGATATGTGATTGAGCCGACCTCTCTCTTCAATGGCTCTTTTTATTAAGGCCGATCGACCAGAGAACATAGTTGTTGTCAAGTTTGAAATCCACCAAGGAGTTCGTTTGGTGGCTGTCTGACTCTATTGTAGAGGATGATGACAAGTTGTTCTGTTCTAGAAATTTGGCGAAGAGTTCCTCCATGGTAGATCTGTCTGCAAGGGTTCTGTTGCTAGAAACATTGGTTTTGTCGCCAGAAACAATGGATTTGTCACCCATTGCCCTTACTGTCGATTTTGATTTACCTTAAATCGATAGATGACGAATACAGGATGTGGTCCTGCTCTGATACCATGTAAACGCAGAAATAAACAAAAAAGTATGAACACAAGAGGTTTAACGTGGTTCGGGAAATTCCTACGTCCACGGGAGGAAGATGACGACCATTTTTCTTATTACTTCACGTGCTGATGGTGGTACATATATATAGGGAAGAGGATGACTCCCATGATCCCATGATTCCCTCAATTGCCACCAATTAAGGGAATCCTAGATAAGGTATGGATTTAAATATATCCTTACCTTATTTACAACAAACTCTAAATCTCAACAAGACTATGATATCATACAATTCGGTTCTTTCATCACCTGAACTAGAGCTGAAATAATGAGAGATAGTACATTGTCATGCTCGACAATGTAGCTTTTATTATCGTAACTCTTACTGTGAATGACATTACTCGGTTATCCCAACTCTCTAATCTCTTCTTCATGTTTAACATCAAACGATCCCACATTCGTTTCCTTCCTGGATTGTCACCAATCGGGAGTCCCAAGTATAGGAAAGGTAATTTGTCTGTTTGACATCTCATAGATTCAGTATATTCCTGTAGTTTGTCTTCTACTAAATTCATACCCAGCAGCTCCCTTTTGAGGAATTTCATCTGAAGCCCAGATATCAGTTCAAATCCCATTAGTATACCCTTAATTACTGATAGATTCTGCTTTGTGCCTTCCAGTAGGACGAGGGTATCATCAGCATACTGAAGGTGAGTCACCCAAATTCCCCCAACTATTATTCCTGTTAATAACTCTAAGCTTGTTGCTCTTACTATCATGATCCCAAGACCTTCAACAGCCAACAGAAACAACAAGGGCGAGGGAGGGTCCTCTTGTCGTAGGCCTCTCTATAGTTTGAATTTTCCCGAGCTACTGTCATTTATAACCACAATAGCTCTCAAAGAGGTGAAGCACTCCCGCATCCAAGTTCTCAATCTCTCTAATAGGCCTATTGTCTATAGCATATCTTGTAGGAATGTCCACTCAACAGTATCAAATACCTTTCTGAAGTCCACCTTGAATAGCAAAAGAGGTTGTTTGTTCCTCTTATACGTATGCAGAATCTCATTCACAGCGAGTACACTATCCAAAATTTGCCGATTTTTCAAAAATCCTATTTAATTAGGAGATATCACTTTCCACACAACCCTGCTGGATCGAGCAACTAGAAGTTTACTCAGAATCTTATAACAACAACCAACAAGTGATTTTGGTCTGTATTCGTCAAGAGAAATCAGATTCTGTGTCTTTGGTGCCAACACTATAGCAGTAGAAACTAGTCCAGATGCTAACTTCCCTGTTATGTGGAACTCTTGCACAAAGCTGACTATATCCCCTTTGAGAGCCTCCTAATTGCTTTGGAAAAAATAGAAATTAAAACCATTTAAACCCAGACTTTTGCTAGTTGAGTAGTTCGAGGCAACAGCCCAAATTTCTTCTTCTGTGAACTCCGCAATGAGTATCTCATTGTCTTTTCAGTTACTTTCAGCAAACCTGGTATACTAAGCCTTGGCCTATCCCAAACTTCAGATGCATACTGATCCCTAAAGTGTTCCTTAACTCCATTTTTTACCTCTTATACATCTTCTATCCAACAATTGTTTATATTCATCCATCGGATGTTGTTTCTTCCTCTATTTTTTCCCAACTTTCGGTGGAAATATCTTGTGTTTATGTCTCCATCTCTAAGCCATCTTGAGCAGGATTTCTGCAACAATAATTTTTCCTGTGTTGCTTCCTGCAAAGCTATCCATGTTTGATTTTTAACTGATTTTTCTTGATTAGTCAGTTGTCCTAATTCTGGCTTCATGTTAGCCTGTCACGACCCAAGAATTGCACAGTAGAACATATGCTAAATCCCCCAGCTTCCTTAATCCAAATTTAGATAAACCATTCTCCTTATTCAACAAAGTAAATAAAGTAATCCATATGCAGCATTTAACACAAACGAGTATCAATTTTAGGCATTACATCCTCCATTTTCTAACAATACACGTCTACTAGATATATGCAACTTATTGAACAAAGTAGATAAAGAACAGCAATGAACTCAACACCCTCTAGCCACGTTCAGAATTCCCACTACCTTGATCTGAAAAATATGGATAAACACGTATCCGTGAGTTGAGGCTCAGCAAGTAATTTAAACATAATTGAAACTAGCCGAATAAAACCGCATGCATCATTTTAGTTTTGTAAAATCTAAGGTTCGACTTTAAAATCGATGATTCGTGCAGGTGTGAGGATTCTGCGGTAAGAAGAGAAAATAGACTGAAAGCATAACATGTATAATAGCACAGCAAAGTAATCCGGTCAATTCCTGCCTGAAGTATAACAAGACCATCAATGATCTTGCCAATACTTCCCACGTTCACATGGTGATAACATATTGCTTCCACATGACCCTAAGGCCAACACGGGATCCCAAATCGCCAACACGAGGAATCATATCCCCAACAAGAGCTCACTTAGCCCAACACGAGGAATTATATCTCTAACACGAGCCCACTTAGCCCAACACGAGGAATCATATCCCCAACATGAGCATCAACAGCTCAACACGGCTCAAAGCCAAACATCCATACTCACAATCATCAATCTCATCCTTCCCTTTTACCGCACAGACAAGAAAGATATCGACTACTCATTTTAGAAAACCAAAACATATGAATGAATCTCGTGAAACAGTTCTTTCCCCTATCCTCTGGGTTTTTAAACAATTTTCACCCTTTTCACATGAATCACTTCAAGTCGTAAGAAATAAACTCTGTTACAAAGCATTGTAACTTGGAATTATGCATTACTACCAGTAGTTGTAAAATAGTCATACTCATAAAAAACCATAGGAAACATTTAAAACATTTGCAAAACCTCAAAAGTAGAGCACTCGAGAATCTAAAAACTGGACATTTTCAAAAATCAACAATTTCACATTTCGTCAAAAAAAAAGTGGAGTAGCGGTCTCAATAAATTTCAACAAGTATAGAGAGCAGGAATTTAAGTAATGAAAAATCCCTAATTTGGAATCATCCCAACCATGCTTAACTCACTTATCGTACAAAATTCTTGGTCATCACTCTGGCAATGGCTCAAACTGAATTTTTCCTCTATTCACTATAATTGGTGAATTCGCGGAGACCTTTCGTCCGCCATTGCCACCTCTATTTTATTCTTCACTTGTGGCCAAAATTTGAGGGAATTGTGGTAGTGATGTCATGAAGGAGTTAGGGTTACATGACCAGAAGTTTAGTTTGGAAAGACACCCAATTCCTAGCCATGTTCTGTGCATGATAAGTTGGTTCAAAGGAGGTCCCACTTGGCTACTGATCATCTTTCAATATTAATATCCTAGTTGGGTCAAAGGAGGTCCCACTTGGCTACTGATGAGCCACAATCACATCGTAATTTAAGCTCATTAAGCTAGAGATTCATTTTAATTATTTCTTATAATCTTCATATATATACTTGATTTCCCACCATTTTATGCTACATAGGTACAATGCAACATTTGAGATGTGTTACATTGAATTTCGGTCCATTATACACTCAAAACAAGCCCACATGGGCAATGTAGACAAGTCTATACAAATTGAGAAAAGGCCAACAACAACCCAAAAAGTTGTCTCTCCATTTCGGGAAAGAATGTGCAAATGACTTGCTTGCTCTTGCAACGGTCATATCTCTCCAAGGAGAGCTTGGATTGATCTGTAATTTGAGCAGGAGAGAGGTCAAAGGTCTACTACACGTTGTCTCTTTACACAGAAGTCGGAAAATGGGTCCAAGATGGTGATATCACCTCATTTATCCAAAGGGTAATTTTTGCGCGAAATGACTGATATGCCCCTTGCACGAGTTGTATCTCTCAAACGGCTCGGAGGATGACCATGTAATTTCACCACAACCTATACCTAGAAGTCCTCTACAACTTTGCTTCACACTTTGGATGCAAACGGCGCTGCCAAGGGGGTCATCAACCCTAGTGTTTAAAAGGTATCCAAAATGGAGCAAAGACACATATATCCTTACTAAATAAGGAAGGTGCGCCAAAATGTGAAGGGAGCAAGTTATCAATGACCAAGTTCACTTGCTCTAAGTCCTAGAGGAGCTTCTCATTCAGCCATACAACACTTTGGAGGCCGCACTCTTGGAGAAGAAGGCAATTTGGGAGGAAGAACTCGTGTACAAGGAGGAAGCTTCGGATGATCCTCCACCTTGTTGCACATATGGAGTTTTCTTATCTCTCTTTTGTATTTGTAGTAGCTCATGCCTTAAGCATGAGATAATTTTCTAAACCTAGGGCTCGGCTCTTGTGAATTTACCATGTTCTAAACCTTGTTTATTTTGGATGAATGTCATTTCTCCTATCCTGATGCATCTTGTGGTTTATGATTATGGATTCTATCTTAACTAGTGTTATGCTTAGATTCTTACCATGTTGAGGGTGTTTCCTTTTGAGGCTTGATCAATGCTTACAATGGAGGAGTTAGATGGAAATACAACCGTGAGATAGTGGACCAACATCAACGTCCTTCCATGTGATAAGCAAGCTGATGATGAGCAAGATAGGTTAACCTTTGCTCGGTTGAGTATCTCTTTCTTGTGCCTCTATGGACATTGAGAAGAGAAGACTCCCACATTGTGCACGTCTAAGTTCATTTGGGCATAGGACCTCAGCTTATGATGCCATGGACCAAAGGGTAGACTAAATTGATCTTCGGTTGGTAACCGTCCAACTAAGTTCTCTAGAAAAGTAGGTGATGGGATTGACAACCCCATTCACCTATGGGAAGTGAGGATTGACAACCCCAACCACTTCTCCTAGAAGACGAGTGTACGCCAGTAAGCAGCACTCATAGCTAAGCTTGTGGTAAAAGAAGGAGAGTAATGCATTCATTCCGAGTTAGACAAGATAGAAGCATAATAATGAAGCTTTAGAAGCCGAGCCTTGGGTTATTTCTCTTGTTTGCATACTTCGTTGTTAGTTTAGTTGTTGATTTGTCATTCCAGTTGTTAGGAATCAATCACAACCTTATGATTGTAGTTGTCATTTGGTTTAGAGATAGATTTAGCATGTTACGTCGTTGCTTCTTTGGGAGATGACCCTTGCTGCCAAGCGAGGTTACTACTTGACGATTGTGTACACTTTTGCACACTCATTAGGTGATTGAGAAATCGCCTATCAAGTTTTTGGCCACAACTAATTTAAATCTTGTGACTCATTTCACCATAGAACTAATATAATTCTATCACTCATTTCATCATAGAATTAAATTGGAGTAAAATGAAAATATACGCCCGATATTCGTGTACCTTACATAACTCATGTTTACTTAAGCATAATTTACCTAAATCTTCTATCTGTAACTTTTGAACGTAGCGATAAAAGTTAAATAATCTGGTAAAAGTATGTGCACCTTCACACAGCCATCCTCAAATCAGCCTTGAGATTGTCTAATTTTATGTCAGTATTTTTGTATACCTCACGATTCCAAGTTGAGAGCTTCTTCCTTAGTTCTCTGAGCGTACTATACAGCACATATCCTTTGCCCCCATTACCTTGATGTTGTCCCATATTGAGGCAATGAACTCCTTGAATCCTTCAACATCCTGCCACTTTTTATGGAGTTGGAAATCTTATGTCCCCAATTGATTGTCTCAGACTTTAGCAGTATGGGGCAATGGTTTGAAACTGTCCTGTCTAGCGCAAACCGGTATAAATCCGACCATGGTTGCATCCATTTTTCAAACAATAAGAATCAGTCCAGCCTGCTACTACATGATCCTTGGCCATTGTAGTACGTAAATGATCTCCGCTGCAATTACAGATCTATGAGTTGCAATAGGTTAATGAACAGATTGAAGTCATACATCTCCCTAACTACCGGCGTTGCATTGCTACTATGCTCTTCTCTAAATTCGACCGCGTTGAAGTCTTCCACAAAACACCAGCAGATATTTGGGTTCAGCTCATATTTTTCCACTAGTTCCTGCCACAATTTCCGTTCGCGTCTATCTGTAGCCGATCCATATAGGTTCACTATACAAACTTCTATATACTCCTCACCCTACAAGCCATGAATGCCTAGTGCTCCTTCTATACTCCAAGAGGAACTTGGCTGAAAAGGGCATTTTTCCATACTAACAGCAATCCTCCCGAGCTTCCATTAGAATTCATATGAGCCCATCCATACTCTTCATCTGGCCAGATTCTCTTTATCTTCCTACTGCTCATATTTTCTATTTTTGTTTCCTGAAGACACAAGAATTCCACTTCTTGACTCAATACCAATTGTCTAACCGTTGATTTTTTTAGATGGGAGGCCCAGGCCCCTGACGTTAAAGGTGAAAATTCTCATCTTCTTGAGTTGGAATTCGTAGTTGTCACGGATCTCATATTGTTTACATGATTCACATATTTCTCTAGCGCCACCTGATCCATATTTTCAATCCTTTCTACAATCTATGCATCATTAACCTCCACTGTTACCCCTAGTGCCTTAACCAGTGCCCACATATTCGCTGCTTCTGAAGTTTGGGCCACCTCAATCCCTTGTCTCTTTGGCACAGTATCCTGATCCATAGCCATAATCTCATGACCGTTATCTAGCTGACTCTCCGCCTCGAAGTACAACACCCTGGTCATTCCATTACTCGAGGATAAGGAGTTATCTGATATACTTTACTCAATGGCTCCACCCTTTGCCTCCAGTTCTTCATTTTCCTTTCCCTCTTTAATTTTTCTGCAGAGCACATTAGTTGGATTCTTCTAGTCTGATCTTTCATTTTTTTCACTAGAGGTGGTAGATGGATCAACATATATAGTTTCAGGCTCACCAACTCTAACCCTTTCAAATGTCCTTGGCGTGAGAGCTAGGATTTGTAGTATCTCAAATGGATCAGGGCTGATAGTCTGCAATACACGTGCTACAGGATATTTATCAGGCGATAGGGCACTCTTGCGCAACACCGAAGTGAGGTCACTCTTCTCCACTGATTTCAGGGTCGGAGATTTGTTGCTTTTTCTTGTCTTCTTGTTAAGACTATTATCAGCTGGCCTAAGGGAGGATTCCACATGTTCGGCGATTTCCACATTTTCTTGTACATTGTCCCCATCTCTTCATCTGATATTGCCGCCAGGTCTGTAGGGCTCTCCAACTTCATTTGCAGGGTCAGTTGATTTATATGCTTTTCTGAATTTATCCTGGCATCAAATTCACTGAACCTTGTTGTGGTGGATTAATAGTATAGTTGGAAAGACGGGAAGTGGGGTCTCGGGTTCAATCAATTTTTCTCAAAAAATTCGAGTCCAAAAACAATTCAAAATTTATACTCGCGTTCTTGTGGTTAAAAAAGAGAGGTAGAGTTTGTACCTTAAATTTTCCAAATCCGGATGAAAGGAAACTCGAAGTTTCGGAACACAAAAGTCTCCAATAGAGGATGACCTTTACCCAGAGCACTCCTTAACAAAGAGAGACTGAGTTGCTAGACAAAGAATCCGGCGACCTCGTAGCCAGTTTTGTATTCACGGCGGAGGAGAACCTTAAATTTTCCTTGTTACTCCTGCTAAGGAAAAACTCTTTTCCAAATTTTGTTTTTGTATCTCTTATCCCAAATGACTCCACCACGAGCCTATTTATAGGTAAACTTCACGTGTAGGATTTAAGAGATGGCTCATGACTCTCTCATGAGTCATAAAATCCCACACAGGTGTTTGACTTTTTGGGAAAAGAAGTGATGACTCATGTTGGGGATTTTGGGCACATGACTTAAGTCTATTATCATTTTTGCTACATGTATTTTTTACACCTGTTACACTAACGTTTGTCTCCGTATTTTTGCACTCGTGCACGTCCCGAATTCGGTTGCCAGATGATGTAAAATTAATATTGGGTCTAAACCTTCGGGTTCGTGATGACTCTAATTGAATTGTCAACCGGGTTATTTTATAACTTGGAGGTTGAAATTCCGAACTCGAACAACCGTCAT